>LD533045.1:382505-398336 GCA_001465055.1 Ptychodera flava | reverse complement strand
GTACTGCGGTTCTCAAGATATTTGAGTGGACGGACGCCTCACAAACGGACATACATACATACATACATACATACATACATATATACATACATACATACATACATACAGACTGACGCCGGACGCCGGACGGATACCCATCCCAATAGCTTCTATAGACTATAGTCTATAGTAGCTAAAAAGTGATTAAAATCATGATTATCAAAATTAAAATGCCTCTTATTCAAAATGTAAGAATTTTATCGCCAAACAAAATACTTGTTTTGTTATACAATATTTAAAGAACATGATGTGAAAATTTCGGAAAAATTGACCCAGCCAGAGTGGAGTTAAATTCTTTGGAAATCTTGAAATTGAGAGAAAAAAGACGCCAAGAAATTGGGTCATTTGCATACATTTACATAAATTAACACTTTTGTATCACACAACTTATGACTGCTTGACAACCTAAAAGGTGAACTCAACCAATATTTTAATTTAAATGAATATTTGCAAAAAACTGATTTTTGAGCAAAATACGCTGTGGTAGGTGCAGCGCCCCCTTAATTGTGAAGGGAGAATAGAAATACTTGCAGACAATGTTAGTCTACTGCACTCATCTTGTGTCACTGATGAATGCTTGTGTCATCCGTAAACTGATTCGAGAAAGCCAATGTTGGATATCTTGTACTCACTTTGCAAGATCCACCCTGTCCATCTTCAAATATATCTGAACGGTCAACGCGGCACTGAAAATAAAAAAGCAGAATGTGAATACATTCATAAATTTGTATGTCTGTTTTCAGTGCGCGTGTGATGTGAGAGTAACTTGCTGTCACTGTTTTTGCCTGACTACTGACAGCAAAGTTGATATTATTCATTCTCTTACGGGCAGCGTCAAATGTTTTACGAGAAAGAAACTCTTAACGTTTTGCTTGGAAGCCAACAATCCATTTTGAAATGTTATCTGATCGCTTTGATGACGACTGTAGTCTTGAGAATAGCGCTGTTTGCAGTTACAGGTCTGTTACTAAATATAGCTGCACGCGCGTGACATCGGACACTGCTGGTTAGTAATGCGGACAAGTTTTGTCCAGTGTTGTATGCATGGCTGTTGTTGCAGCTTGTAGTCTGAGCTGTTAACATGGCTTTTAGTATTCATTGTAACACTGGAAACTGCCTACTGGGGACTGCCTACGTTTTGTAATTGCCAAAAGTATCATTTGAAAATGTGGACAAATATTTATTTTTGCTTATTGATCAGAAATGACATCATTTGCCCAATTTTGAATCCTTTACGGAAACCTTTCAGGTCAGAATCCCTGGCACTCTTAAACTAAAACCATTAAGGTATTAAGGATTTATCCAACATCACGTTTTGATTTAGTTTCTTCATCATCTCAAATGCAGTACTTCTAATAGATTTACATGGCCAACTAAAACTTGATGTTCCCCATGATCATTGAGCTAAGACTGGCAACTACACGAAGAAAGACATCACTGTGATAAATTTGACTTGTCACATCTGACTATGATACACAGAACTCTAGGAAATTACCTAGAACATTATGTTTTCAAAAGTATTATTTATTACTCCGTAGTATTCTGAGAAAATCAAATTACATCGCCTGTTAAATTTACATTCTAATAATACAGTCATACAAATGACCTTGACAGGATATGTTGTTGAAAACAAGATACTAAATTTCACACCACAGACATCACTTTAATCAGACTAATAAACATGGCATGCCTTTGGGCTATTTACACAGCAAGGAACTGGTCATTATGGTTTTTCAAGATTTACTGCTTTTTCAAAATCTCAGTCCTGCACTGCTTCAGGGGATGGTATAATCTTTGATGGTGCATTTGATTATGAACATGAAATTCATTCATGAATTGTTATTGCCTTGTTTTGAAGAAAAAGCAATTTTTGACAGCAACTGGGGTGAAAGAAAGAATACCTGCCCATTCTCAAGCAAAGAAATGTGTACTTTTTGATGATATATCTGAACTATAGGCTTTGCTCTAATTCTATTACTTATCATGTGATGACTTCATCAGACTTCCATGAGTAACATGTAAATTTGATATTTGTCCACAAATTTTACAAAAATTTCGGAAATTTTTTACAGATGTGATGAAACCGGTACTCGAAACCTTAAATCACACATGAAAAGATCAGACCGCAAGCTGTGGTTATAAACACAAGCAGCACAGAGACAAAATTTGTCAGAATTTCTGTCACCAGCAGTAAAAAATTTCATGCATTACTCTTGTATGTAATTTGGAAATGGTGGCAAGTTGATAGGTCTTTACATAGCTTTAGGTACATCACCAATTGACCTCATTCCATTCGATTGTAGTTCTCGACCTAGATATTTTGGTAAGAGAAGACTTATTGACCCAATGAATTCCCCTGGGTTTTGAGGAGAAGTAACTTTTCCATGTTAAGGTAGAACGCACCTCAGGGACAGATATTCGAACTCAAATTTTTACAAATTTTTACAATTTTTTTTATCGTGATATTCCTCTTGTGACTGTTCATTTTAAAGCTCTTGGTGTAAGAAAACTTAACACAGGGATGGCGGCCATTTTGAATTTTAGATATCGGTAAATCTTGGGTTATTTGTTTCTGTAGTACCAAAATTTGCACGGCGATCCCCAATTTTTATTCGTGATTTTGAAAGAGGATGGTTGAAAGATTCATTGAGGAAAGTTTGAGCAAAAGTTTAAGTCTTTCATTTTCAAGGCGCGTACTACCTTAATGATTCTCTAATGAGCTTTGTTGAAGAATTCAACTGTAAAATGCGCAATCACTGACTTGTTCTTTATTTTTCACAGTGCACTGATTTCACTGGGAATTTTTCCACGTATGCTGGCCAGGCTATGCTCATTAGCCACCTGGCAATCACATGCCTTCTGCAATTTTCCTAAAAATTCAGAATAGCTTCTAATTTCCAAGATGTGACAACATTAACGTGACCCTGACTTCAATAATTTACTGACTTTGAAGGATGAGTTTCCTTGGATACTGAGAAAAGACATGCTCATCAGCCTGCCGGGTTATCACTTGCCCTTTTGCAATTTTCCCACAAAATTAATCACACTTTCCAGAAATACTGCCTTACAGGTAGGAATGTGCGTGAGAATGAAAAGCCTAAGCTGTTCATAACTTCCCTGCATAATATGGCCTTTGGCTATTTGAACTACACATCATAACATATGTGAAACAAGCGGGTCATTTATCACATTATATTCTCAGTTCACATGAAGGTTACTATTGATGTAGGGATGCATTTAAAACCACACAACTATGCATGTATTGACCAGGAATGTGACCATGCTGACATGGACATGACCATGAACTCAATCATCGCTGACTAACCATAAAGTTTACAACTGCTAGGTTGAATTTGGTTGGAATTCTTAGATGTACTTGAACTCCAAAGTATTTCCTACATGTTCTGTTTGATTTGATGTTCCATTCAATGTGACCCTACCAATGGTCTGAACATTGATGGTTGACAAATTGAAGCACGACATTCCTCATGTATTTTGTCATAGTCTTCTAAATGTCATGAGCAAGGGAAAAATGTTCAATAAAGCTGTGCTTAGCAAAAAGAGGATTAATATTCAAGACTACACATACAGGTGCAAGAGAACACTGAAAACAACTTAATATTCTGATGGTAAAGAATCACCTTTCCCTCTGTGAATTTAACAAATTGATTTTTTTACAGGATAGATTTGGAGATAAATTGTTGCATCTACTAGTCCGGTGAGAGGGATAGCCACAACAATATTTCTTCAAGATTGTCATCTGTAAATCACAATCGGTGCAACTTTCAATAAAAAGAAAGCCGAACATGTTTTGACATTGAACACTAACCATTCAAGCGATTCAGACTGATGAAGGCAACGAAGAGCTGCGTCCGTATTCTGAGGAGAGAAAAACAACAAAAATTAGAAACATTGAGTTACGTAGGCCTTGTATGATGAAATTGATGGTGACCTGAGGTGACCACTGCATCTGTTTGAACAGCTTAAAAACCAAAATCTCTTCTGTCAAATGCAGTGACAACTGACACGATAAAATATAAAGGTTCAGAAATCAATACTGACTTTGGCGACATAGAGGCACTTGCAAACAAAACTATCAAGCAATCCAGTTTTTGTTTCTATGATCTCTCTTTATTAAATGATAACAGGGGCCACATTATAAGTAAACATCACTTACTGTGCCCTATATTGTTTCTGTTTAAGTATACCTATCAATCTAAAACTGACATTAGTGTGGCAAATGAGACAATGAAACATCAATCTTTTATGCGATATTACTCACTTACACATGTACTGACACTACGTTTAGACCATTTTGTTATTCAGAGATCCTTGAAAAAAAAAATCACACCAGGGAAATGAACACTGGGCTATCCCATGGTGCAGTGCAGTGTTGTTCTGGACCAATCCTTTTCAATGCCACTGCTTTATGATATACTTGCTTGAAAATTTTTCAATCAAAGACAAGGAATGACTTAGTTTTATAACAATGTGTATATGACTAACAATAACATGATCAAAGTAGTTACTAGCAATAGTGGTAATAAGTAAAATTAATAATAGTAGTAATATGTAGAATACAGATTCATTTCATAGTTTCTTCACAGAGTTAGGGTGTTTTCTTAATCTGATGGATTCTCTTAAGTCCATTGTCAGAAATCAAATCCAGGTATCTACTGAGACAGCAAACACATGCCGCTCCTTCTTATATAAAAGATGGTATGACGTGTGGATTTATCACACCAGTTCTCTTACTTGTTTTTGACTCAGATTTATCAGAACACTAGACGTGATTATTAGACATGGCTATGGATTACTCAAGGATGTGACCTTTATCAGCCTGGCATTTTGAACACTTCACGTTTTCTACCTTTTCCATTCTCCTATTTCAACACTGCTGTAAAGCTTCAGTTACTGGCAATCACGAGAGTAATAGCCACTTTAATGATGTGTGTATTTCTCACTGGTACCTTCACTGCAACATTTGACCCGGGGTATTTCATCTATTTTTGCACTGTCAGAACCAATGCTAAGCCCCTGAAAACGCTAATCTCAACACTGCTTTACAATAACTCCACGAGGCTGTCAATTCACATCGTGCCGTGAAAAGTGCAAACACTCACTATATACGCCACTTTCTTTTCACTGAGGAGGAAAATCTCAGAACTGAGTTGTGTCCTTGAGGACAAGCTTAACAGTTACTATGGAAGATTGGAAAGACATTTTCCTTACATATAACAGTGTTTCAATATTTTAGTTTTTCCTTGGCTATGAAAATCTGGTTTCCAGTAACCTGGGAAAGCAATTCATTATACATACTTGACCTCACGAGTGCAAATTGATGAAATCATGTAGAAAGTAGTTTTCAGGGTAATACAAATAATTATGTAGATGGAAAACCAATAACATAACAGCAGATGGATCAGCTGCAATTCAAACACTTTAGAGGATTTGACACGGTCTAAATTTTACTGATAACGCACTGCAGTAATTTATGTCGACATTTTTCTTAACTGATAAATGTCTCTGAATCTCAAAAGGATGTTGGTGGAGGCAGTTACCTGGCAATGTAGACACATGCGTGAAATTATCAATAGCACCGCCAAGGATTATGTGAAATTGAGCGTGAATTGTTTCCACATGAGACGGCACATTAGATGAAAAGTTAGGAAATGCAGAATGTACCTGTTCATGAAAATAAATAGAGGCTGCCATCAACAGGAATGTATTGTTAGTGATATCGACACTGCCGCTCATCTTGCTCTCAAGATCTCTCAAAATGCCATCACTGCAAGAGATATTTCAAACATGGTGTAAATTACATACATATGCTCAGAACCTGCATGATGCTGATGCTTCGTGGCAGAGAAAATGCAAGAAAAATGACTGTGTGTATGTACAATTTGGATTAAATTTCATAATCACTAGTTCACAGTACGTACAATTTGTTCCAATCATGTTGTTGTCAAATTGCATATGCTGATACATATCTTGAGGCACTGTCCACGATGGCAATGAAAAGTTATAGCGCCCTCTTCCTCATCATGATTACATCTCTTGTTTTTATTGGGGTTATTTGTAGGTACATAATGATACATGCTGGGATTCTAAAAACCTATTGGTCTCACTTCTTGACTGTATGAAATTACCCGATTTTAGCAATTCTGTATGATCTTGTATAACATTTTCCACATCCTCTACACATTCTCTGCATACAATTGTGAATAAAAGTCAAACTATTTTCAATTCATTGCATATTTCTAATACCTTTCAAAATGCAAGACCTTCAGTTACAAACTTTAAAGAATTTTTTGTAAAAAGTAATGTATTAATTCATTTTCCATGAGATAAGATTGTTGAAAAGTTATGCGTACATATGACTGAGATAGTTATCGCAATCTTCTTATAAGACAGGTAATTTTAATCACACCATTTTCCACTGCCACGTACGACAAGTAGATTTCTCATTAAAATTTCTTTTGAAGTTCTGTAACGTTCATCAAAACAGCTTTGGTTCTACACAAATGACAGGTATAACATGTGAATGAAATTTTATCTGACATTGTTTTCTAAAAGACATAATTGCACGTCTGCTTAAAAAAAATCACTGGTACATTTACAATCAGCATTGAAATGCATAGATAAAACATAAATTTGATAAAACATAAATTCCTTATCACATGCCTTTACTTAAAAGTCCAAGCACATTTACATATAAAAATGTGACGGCTTTCAAAATATTTCAATTTTGAATATCATTTATGAATGCTCTTAATGCATAATACATCATTCCGTCCAATCCAATACAGTATTCATGAGAAATTTACTTGATCAAATTACTTTCATCTCCTGGAACCCAGAATTTTCAGCTCAGTTCACCTCAATTATCTTTGGAAAGAAAATAATTGGGAGAAAATCTGAACATTTATCATTGCAATAATTGAGGTGACCAGATCAAGTCGGCACTCACCGCTTGCCAGGGCTTGCTTGGTAGTCAGCAAACATTTTAACTGCTTGAAGCTCAGGTGATGAAGAGGAAAATATCTCATCAAGGACGACCCCAAACTTACGCTGTTGAACATGAATAAGATGAAGCATGGTATTGTAAAATGGTTTATCATTGCTTGAATTGACAAAAGTGAATTGCAAAAGATGATTTTCTACCTGATTAACAAGGTTAAGCTGATTTGTTGAGTTTTGACACGACATCAACGATCCCGAGTCTTTTTCTGGATGCAGCATAGCTACCTACACTATAGCACAATAATTATCCTATTGAAGTCTTCTCCACGCTAATAAATTATGAGTTTTGAATTTACCTGAGCAATGTAGGCCCTGTACATGAACACTTCAGCCTCTGCCTTGACATCAGGACTTTTAGGCTGCAAATAAAGAAATACAGTGTAAACTGTTCAATACATATAGATTATATAGATTAGTTTCAAAAAGTTGCAAATTTTCTAGGCACAGACAAATATCTAGCTATGGGTCCATAGCTGTGGTGGTTACAGACAAGATTCCTGCCTTTTACAGGCTGGTTTTGCCTTTTACGACTTTCAACCCCTCCACCACAGCTATGGGACTTCCATACACTAACGTCCAAATCCCCCTCTGCAAGCACCCTTTGTGCAAATTTGTTCAACAATTTGGACTTTAGTCTATGGAAGTTCTCATAGCTGTGATGGAGGGGCTAAAAGTTGTAAAAGTAAAATTTTACAAAGCAGCCCGTAAAAAGGCAGGAATCCTGTCTTTAACGACCACAGCTATGGACCCACAGCTCACAAACATCATGCTTTTCTGAAACAGTTATTAAACCTTCAAATATTTGATTAAGAAATACCTTTTCTACATCTTTTTTTTGTTAATACCATTTATACCATTTATACATTATCTCAACTGAAACTGACAGAAGGCACATCGAAATCAGAAAATTGTGCAAAAACACAAACACTACAGCATATTTCAAGTTGGTTTAAAAATTTATTAAATGTGAACACCGAGAAATTTCACCAATAAAGGCTCCCAGATGTGGACCTGGTGGAGTTTATATTTCTACACCCTGTACTACTTGTGGCCTACCCATCTTCCAAAGTACATTACAAATACATTGTTCTTTCCTCTTAGGGAGAAAACATGCAACTACTGGTATTCCGTCATTAAGAGTCACGATATCCAGACCTGTGAAAGCTTTAGTATGGTTTTCTTTCCATATTATGTGCTTTTAAAAATAGTTTTTGACTGCTCAAAACACACTTATGCACAGTGTAACATCATGACACTCAATATAGTACTGATATTTGAAAAGTATAAACTTGTGACATACACAGCTTTCACAGGCACATATATCAGACGCATCTGTATTGCACATCATATGCATCAAAGATACTGCAGTATACCGGACCCATCTCGCATCATCTAATAATTTCATATTACACCAATGTATCTGTCTCTGTACACATATTACTACAGAAATTATGGCAATTTGCCATTCTCTAATTGGCTTGGATATTTCAAAAATTTACTTGAAATTAATGAAAGTTTTAATCAAAATTGCTATAATTATCAGAGATTTCCAGCTTGTATAATTCAGCAGTTGACATAAAAAAACTTCTTCAGAACAGGCACCTTAATATATTGATTTGGACATTGACAGTCACACTTACAGAGAAGAATAAAGGTATGTGATTACAGTTAAAAAGTACTGTAACACATACATCACATTTATATACAATAATATATGAGCTCTAATGCAAAAGGTGTTTTACTAAAGCTGCCAGTCCTGATCCAGCTGGAAGTCATCAATAACTGATGCAATCTTACGTAAACTTTCTGCAACTTCAAGTAAATCTGAAAACAAATTGCAATATTTTTCTATAGTATTATGAAAAACATTATTAGAAAAGGACCTTGGACCCACTATTCTGCCCTGGATACCTTATTTTTCCCTGACACCAACCATTCACATACCGTTCTTGATGACATGGGTGAGGTCTAGGTGAAAATTCTACGTCAAATCACGGTACCTCCACAAATGAAGGGACTGTGATCAAGTCAATCTGATCAAAATCAGGTGTACAATTGCTTCCTCTTATGTTTCATAGATTTGCAAAGCGCTTCAAATAGGCAGTAGCTAAAGACTGAAAGCACATCCCATTTGATCAGATTGACATTAACCATGCAAAAATCCAGTCCAGAACTTTATATGGGCCTCCCCTGAACATTGACTACATCACAGTACATTTACAATCATTCGCAATAACTGAATATTTTCATCACCTCTTCTGCTTCCTTGAATATAAAATTATTACAAAAAAGAATTAATGGAAACAAGATGAAATAAACTTGACTGGTTTTGGAACATTATGTTGAAGTGAACTTGTCAACATGATGAAAGAATGCCAAATATCGAGTTCTTGGAAAAGGAATTTGTGGATCTGCTCTGCTCTTGTTACCTGGTCCTTTCATGAAAACTCTTGCCTATTGAATAAAAAGTATGGGATTAAAGCTAAAAAATGTTTGACTCTCTTACTCTGGGCATGTGAGATGGTACTATGATATGATGCCTCAGCTATTATTGTACGCGGCTCATCTTTTAAAGGGTAGAAAGATTCTGAAACAAAAGTCAATCATCAGCACATATGGTGCAGGGGTACTTCTTAGTTTGATGACAATATACCAAATAAATAAATACCGTAAATTATCTTTGTACATATATACATGTGATTGTTTCACATACTGACTATAGGTTAGCAGGTCCTCCGATTGCAATTTACAGCTAACCATGCGGTCACTATGGTCATAAAGTCTGAAAGTTAGTTTAACTTTTGAGTATTTCTCGTCATTTTAAAAGATGGAGAGTGCTTATGGAGCATTCAATGTGTTAAGGATGCTTTACTTCTACCTTACAGGCTGGAGCAGGACACACTTCATGATTTGGTTGCATTTCTCAAGGAAGAATTTACTGTCATACCATAGACTGCCCCACTGTCCACGGTCAAACGTGAGAACTGAATGGCTCAGATGTGTTTCTAATTTTCAGTTCATGAAAACCAATGTTGTTTAGGGTCATGAACATTGTACATATATGTGCATACAGTGACAACCTACCCCATCCCTGGCAAGATTTGGACTAGAGTGTATATTAAAGCATGGAGGTGGAAGGAGAGACTCTCCTTCTACCTCCATGATTAAAGCATTGTCAGTGGTTCAGCAGTACTATTGCAAAACGCGACGACTGCATCATAATTCTCTCAATTTACCTGTTCACTGGCTAAGCTGCAAGATATAATCCTGTACATTTCACGGCCATGGAGGTAGCACACAGACAGAGTGTGCTAGCTCCATGAATGGTAGGACTTTGCTGCGGATCCGTATCCCTACCACTTCCTTTGCTGGCTGTGTTGGGGGAGTGTATACGGCTACGGATCCGCAGCAAGGTGGGACTGAGTAAAATCTTGTGTAAAAGTTCTGTTTATACATGTAATAATTATTTAACTCTAATTGTATCGTTCATTCAACGGAGTCACAGTAATAACTGTAGCATTTTCAGATATGCCCCTTCACGATTAGGTGAAGCACGTCCCTCCATCAGGACTGTGATGGGTGGTAGGGTAGCCCGAGTTCATGCAGTTTACTGTTCAGGACGTCCGAATGTTGACACATGTACACTGTAGTCTACACAAGATGATTCCCGGAAGTGGAAGCCGGTGACCATTAGTCTCTGGTTCTAGAGGTACATTAAGCAATGTTTTACATTTTCTACGGTTCATTTGGGAACTTACCTTCAGTTTCTGGACTTCAGTTATACATTGTTGAAAATTGCCAAGGTAGAAAGCGTTTTTAATTTCGAATAATTCGTCTACGTCTTGATGAGCCGCCATGATTATACCGTCTGCCACGCATGTGCAGTACACGTTGTCATTTACTCGCAGTCTGTGAGAGTTTTGTTGGCGAGATTATAGGCGAGACTTCGCAGTTCCAAGTACGCAAAATCCAAAATCGGTCAAAGTTGCAAGGAAAGTTCGATCCTGAATTTTATCAGTAGAGGTAAGGCTATGAAACGCTCTGTTTGACGATGACAAATTCGGGTTTAAAATTTGATTCAATTTGCTGCAGATGATTTTTCATTTTCTGGCAGCTGCAAAATTGTCAGTTTGCCAGGCAACCAGTGGCCAATCACAGGGCAGCTTCTCCGCGGAGATTGTTTTGGTCTGCGAACAGCCTTAACAGATATATCCTCTCGCGTAAGTAAAAGAAGTTCCCATATTTTTAAATCAGCGATCAACATTTAAGAAAATTTTATTCAGATAAAATGTGTAAAGGGGTAAAATTATTGTTTAAGTGTAACAATACAAAGTAAATTGTGATGTTTTACTCTTATGTATGAAATTCCATCATATTGCGGAATGATTTCATGCAACAGCTAAGGTAAGGTAAACTATGGTCTACGCCATGTTGATGTGAACGAGAACTGTGAGATTGTATTGAATTCGTTGAAACCAACAGAAACAACATGATTTTAAGAAAATAACCCGCGTTTCTTCGGACTTTATAGGATTAAAAGCAGTCGGAGTTCAATCCCTCGTGATATATGTGTCAAATTTTAAAAGGTGAGTTTCGACATTTTTACCCTTCACAAGTTTCCGTGCAACTTGTCACGTAAGTTGGTGGTGCCAAGTCGTTCTCGACAAAACTAGTATTTGCCCAATATCGATCTCAGGTGTTTAAATTGTGTTGCCATACGACTTCGGAGCATACTGATGACGGGAAGAATTGTACTCGTGTATTTATAAGTGCAATGGTTTCACTTAATATGCACCGTTATATGCATTGACAAGCAGTCCTTTGAATACTGCTCCCCAGGTGTAGTGTGTATGCCTTTTCTATTTCTCGATTTGTGTATGTCTTGACAGTTTGACTTTTTTGCTGACCCTTGAACACGTTCACTTGTCCTAATGAACAGAAAAGCGTTCGAATAATGGCCTGTACACGCACCGGAGTACGATCTATAAGCATTTGTTTACTTGGCAGAAAGACTCACGTAATAGTGGTTTCCAGAAGCCATATTGATACACGTAGCGACCTACCCATTTATGTTTGAATTCATATGTCAATATACTGTACTACTTACTAATAATGTCAATACAGGAAAAGCAACATGTACATGCACATATCGTTCCCAAGTTACACTTTTTAGTATTTCCCCTGCTATCAACTATGTATATGCCATAGTCATACGAATACAGAATTATTCTCATTTGATGTTTCATTGTGTTGTGAAATCTGTTGCTAGTTGTAACTCTGTTCGCTTTTCTCGTATTCTCCAGGGTCTGATGTAGTAGCAACAAGAGGAACGTCGTTTCCGTTTGTTTGTAAAGGTAGGTAGCTGTTTATATCTTTAATTTGGTTTACTATATTTGTTTTTCCTTTTTTGTTACAGTAATAATACGTTGAAACTTTGAGAACCTAGATGATGATTCTGAGTATCACAAAATGTCATCAACAACTTATACAGTCCATTTACACAGTGTGGAAACAATAACAAGCTTCTTCAAACTTTTGAAATTTAACAGAAAAAAAGATAAACAGAGATAAGAACTCGAACACTTTTTTTTTTATCAGAAAGGGAGCACGTAACTGAAAGATATTAAAGTACTTAAATGAAGTGGTTTTAATTTATTTGGAACGTTATATATTGACTGAGCTTGGATATATTATTCCATAAATAATGAAAATCAATTTATCACATATTTAAGGTATATCAGACCAACCGTCTTCCTTTTGCCCTCATCTCTCCTTGAAAAGTAAATTTTCCCCTCTCTAAGTCTCTGATATTATCACCTTGTGTGATTTTCGAAGACATCTGCCGTAGTTCTCACCACATCAGGTTTATAACTTTTGCCAAATATATTATTGTAATAGTAGAAAATGCTGTGCTGTACCTGAAGTAAATATTTCATGCATTTTACAGTTTGTGAATAGGATAGAAATATTTGTATTGTATTTTTGCTTCCACCAACCACCACTATCCTGAAAAGGCCTCCTAGCAATTTTTAAAGTTCTCTATATAATGCATGGTAATTTATACTCATTTTTACCATTGTTATTCAAAGCATTTTGTAAAGTACACCTTCAGGCACCTTCCATGATGGTTTGATGATTGAAACATGTATTTACCAATAAATTTTGCAGGGCTGAGATTAATGAATGTAGTTATGTAATGATCTTAAGTCAAACAAGGGATATATAATATTATAATATGGAACAACTGGCAACAGTTCCACACTTTTAAATCAAAAGCAAAGGCTTCAGACAAAGAATACACAGTGTATTTATTGTTTTTACAATTGCAAAATTCAGTATGTGCACATTCAGGCAATAATACATACATACCTAACAAACACTGCACATGTGATAATGCTGTGTTACATTGAAACAGTCACTCACTAAGGGTCAGTATTGTCAGTGAAAGACAAAAGTTGCAGAATTTTGTCAGGAATGACCTCTATAAGTAATACACCCATCATTCACATATTTTTCTTTAAAACAATATGAAGAGTTCTCCAAAAAAGAACATAGATAAGCCAAATTTTGTAAATCTTCAGACCCTGAGGATAACAACATCAGTATGGCAAAATTTATTAGATTTGCCGTATATTATATTCAGTATGCAAGGGTCCAATGTGCCTTGTGTATTCAAATTGAAGTACCAAGATGATACGTATGTGTATGGTCATAGTACTTCTGAATTTCATCTTCTATTTATAATTTTGTCATATTTCTAAAGTTGTAAGAGATCACATTATTAAAATAAAAAAACAAAGTTTTCCCTCAGCTGTGATAATAATTAGGATCTTGCCACAGTAATAAAGAAATTTCACATCTTCTATAGGAGTTCACATTTTCATTATTGATGATAAAATATGATGTCATGTAATATATGGATAACGCATGTTTCCATTATCAAGAAATGATATTAGCTGTAAACTACAGCATTGTATCAAGCTGCAATTTTTCATGCAGTGTTTCGGTCTATTTTTACCAATATAATCAAGTACATAGCGATGAAATGCCTTACTCAGGTATCACCATTACAGTCAGCTGTTGTTAGGGTTTGCTTTGTTGGGGAAAAGACAATGAATTATATATAGTAAGAGCAGATGAGCATCAGCTGGTCCTCAGCCTGCCTTTCCTCAATTGCAAAAAAAGCCTGGGGCTATTTCTAAGTTATGTATACTCTAAGAACTGCCCAGCTAACAAAGCTTGGAAATGTCAGGAGGATAAAAGAATGTGATGGAGGTATTTTGAAATTGCATGAAGGGTTGTATTAGCCAAATAATGAGAATGCATAGCGTTGGCTGCTGGTCTCTTATCGCGGCATCCCTACATTATTAAATCAGTGGTATTGATTTGCTGTCCAGGATGCCAGTGTTGTCAGGGGTATTAAAGATAGAACAGCTATTGAACATGTACCACTTACAGGTTTGATGGCTTTGCCATTCCTAAACTCTCAGTAATTTGCCCGATATAATGTGTTTCATTCCTCTAGATTTCATTAGAGCGTCATGTGTTACAGTTACAACTAATGGAATGCTTATGTTGAATTGCGTCATGTTTGTACGCAATTAAGGAAAGACAAAAGAAGATAACCAGTAATGAACAACAACACTTGTCATGGTTCTGAGAGGCCATTGTTTGCTGACAGATTTTGAGCCCTTTAAAAAGTAGACTTTGATCTTGAAGTTGAACCTGCCAGATATGACAGATATTGTCTGTCAAAATAGAGCTTTATCAGATAACCTTGATTAAGAGTCTATGCATTTGAACCTACTAGAACTTAGAAGGATAGAAAATCATCGAAAAACAAAAAGGAATAACATGAAATGTGATTTGCAGAAGTGGTTTACTGTATACCACTATTGCTTGTTGCAAACTTAATATGATTAAGTGTTCCTTAAGTGTCAATAGAATCTACATTTCCTAGTGTGTTACTACAGTACAGACGTTCTGTAAGAATTTTGTATTCAAATTTCAATTAAACATCTTGTGACTCCCAGTCAGTGCCATGGAAAATCTACCTCTTGTGTCAACACTGAAGCATGCCATCCTAGCCTAGAGGACTCTCTGTTCAGTACATGCATCTTGAATGAGCAAAATTGCACAGACCTTCCTTGCACTGTGAACTGACAGTCCTCAGTGACACAGTTTTTCTCTTTGAAGGATTATTGTTGGGATACCAACCATTGTGTATTGGCTAGCAACAAATGTTGTAAGTCAGCAATCATGAGATTGATATATATCATTGTGTCCATCAATAAGACATTGGAGATGAACGGACCAAATAGAATCCTGTATGATAATGAAGTTCAAGTAACCTAAGACTCCAATGCATTTTAATCAGTGGCTTGGAAAAGAGTGAAAGCACACAGAGAACAAAACCTGTGTGTTGATAGACTGGACAAATGATATGTGAAAGAGAGTCCCTTGCATTTTAAGAATGCTAATCAAACTGATTAAATAATCCTTTCATATCTGAGAGAGGGTTGTTGTGATTTTCCACCACTTTTGAAGAGTTGCTGGGCAGTGCTTCAACATGGAATGTACCTATTGGTGACTTCATTTGGGTGCAACTGTACCTACATTTTGTTCAGTGAAAGACAGACTACTTGAAATGTTAGACAGAACCATAAGTGGTATCAGAAAAATGCTTCTAAGTTGATAATCAAAACTGCTAATTTCCTACCATAGATGTTGGTGATTTATAGCCTGCAAAAAAAAAATATGAGAAGACGT
>LD533045.1:352949-380432 GCA_001465055.1 Ptychodera flava | reverse complement strand
CTCTTTTCGTCGCGCCGTAGTCGTCAGCGCGTGCAATTATGTCGCAAATTTGAGCTGCATTTTACTCAAGGGTGATTTTGGAAGGGATAAACGGTCAAAGTCGCTGGACTTAGGTTTCCCTTTAAGGGTAAGTGACAAAGATAATTCACTTGCCTAATGGACAAGCTTGCTTCTTTCTCTCTGCCTTTTGCCAAACTAGATATTTATATCATTATCACATTGAAGTGAACTTCAACAAAATTTTCCTTAATTTGATTCTCCATAGAGTTTGGAGCTATTCATCATGAACAAACAGTAGTGTATCCTAATTCTGCCTCGATTACAAAAGTTTGATTTAAATTAAAGTAAACCACTCCTTTACTGAGAGAATTTAAGAACTGTACGTGAATTAAAATAATTATCAGGAAAGTAGAGTAATTTTACAATTTTCTATTTCCGTGATAATTTTTGTGTAGTTTTAATGAAAATTATTTTGGACGGCTCATGCACAAAGAAACAGCAGCAAATGCATTTTGCCTCATTACAGTACCAGGCTACTACTATGCTATGTAGCATACCATGATTTCATAGAAAAATTTTCCTCTGTAATTAAAACACAGTTGCCCAGGTAGTCAAGGTTGTTACCTGTGTAAACTACCTGTCTGATATACCGGACGTCTGCAACAGGTGGTTGCTTATTTGTTGTCAGTGGTAGCGTGTTGTTTACTCAGTGGCCAGTTGCCCGGATTAATTACGCAAACAAATTTGAAATACTAATGCCTACGCTTGCTCTGTCTCAGTTACGACATGATATGGCTTATGATGTCATGCGAGGGAGGTATCTCCCATTCTCAAATTTCAAAGATAACAATAGGTGTGTTTGTGCATGCTCAAATTCCTCCTCCTCATGTTGCTTTAGAAAGAAGGAAAAGGGGAAGGTGGACAATTCTAGTATAACTTTGTAGACATAACTGCTATTATCTTGCTTGAAGCTGTTTGACTTCTCTTCCTATTTGTTTACCCTTACATGTATGTACCGGTATAAGGAAATTCCACTTTTGAGAAGGGTTACGACAAAACAATTCCAGAATAGAACGCGTACTGGGAACATCCGCCACAATGATGCAACCTTGTGTTGAAAATTAATTTACTGGGGTGACATCTTTCCATTTACTTCTGCTAGTATGTGCAACCACATCAAATTTGATGAGTGGTAAAATTTGTTTCTTTCTCCATAGAAAGTGAAATTATGTTTGTGCTTCAGGATATTCCAATCAACAGAATTAGTGTGACATAATATGATGAAGCAAGTTTAATCCATTTCTCTCAAGCAAGTATCTTCAGTAAATATTGTACCTTTTTAGTTTACCCATAAGGAAATCTCCGGTGTCAGTATATCCATGTCCTTTTGGGAGCAGTTTGTAATCACCAAATTGAGACTCCAATTACAGTGTTTTTGTAACCAAATAATCCGTAAATCCCAGTTGGGTTCCCCTGAAAGTGCACAGTCCTTACAACTAACATTAAAATGAAATCTGCTTGCCTTCCTGTATCCATGCATAGAAATATGCGTTTGCACCTTGTAAGAATAGTGCACATACATAGACAATATTTTGTGAAGGCAAAATGATAGGTTTTAACTTTTTCACTTGCTGTTTCCCTCTTCAAGGGTTCTACTTTCAAATAGAAAAGAATAAGATTCAACTGATATCTTGTAGCACTGTATGATTGCATAGAAATCTGCATTTTTTGTACAATATGCAGTTTGAATACTGTACACTGGGAGCAGACATTCAATAGTCCGATATATGAGCCATGTCTTAGATATTCAATTTCATATCAGCTTTCATGCATACACATGTACTAAGCTATTCAATTTTCCCATCAGTTATTCTAGATGGCTGTCTGATAGTTTTGACAAGTATACAAAAGGGATATATTAGTCCAACAGAGCTGAAACGAATGGTTTGTTCATCATATTTGAAAATACTAAAAGGCAACACCATTATAGAGACTCAGCGTGGAGCGAAAACCCATAGCTTGATAACAGATCAGTTCCACAACACAAAAGCCATGTCGTATTTTGACTTTGTACATACATATGCTGATGTGCATGTGTCCTTACATGATAAAATACCACCTGATGGGGATCTTTTCACTGTTCATTTGGAATAACAGATGACGTTAATTTATTCAAGAAATATTTTCTTGCCAAAATATCCTATAGGCAAAATGTTTGCTATTTTCCTGCATTGGCAGAGGCTTTTGTTGAAAGTCATCCCATTTTTTCAAGATAAACATGATCATGTCACATGACTTGTGAACAACTAAGGATTTATTTTTGCTAAAATGCCGGTTGTAACACTGTTTTTAGGTCGTATAAAAGTTAAATTTTCATGCTCTTGCAAACCAATATCCACTTCCATAAAAAGTAGTGTCTTCTTTCAAATTAATTTTTGCAGACAATTGTTACACATGTCATCATCCCATGATGCCGTACATGTAATGAATAAGAACAGCACGTTGTTACTGTTTTTCAAAAGATCGTCAAACAACAATAGCCGATTTTTAACTCTGCAGTTTTGGAAATGTAACAGATTTACAGTTTTCACAGTCAAGAATGTAAGAAACTAGTTTAGAACTTTTACAGAGAAATTACACGTATAGATTCTTATTCCGGGTTTTCTATTAACTTCAGTGCAAGTTTTCATCTAATGCTAGGTGTTCGTTAATTAACATGTTATTTTATATACATATACTCGTAGAAGATCATGAAAAAAAAGACTTTTACTCAAATATTGTCTGAATGAAAAGCAAACCCAAATTTTACATAAAATTCATGAGGGTATTATAGAATCCTAAATTCCTATAGGTTAATTTATCCAGAAATGGATCTCACAGTTGGTGATTTTGTTTTCTCATCGTACATGTATGTATGTAACGATGTCATCCTGGTCCGGCTACTTTACATACCATGCCTTCACATCTCTGTTTTGTCATTATAGTATAGCTAAACTTGATGACAAACCACTTCAAGAAGGTGATGTTCAATACATTGGTCAATCATTCATGGCGTATCTGTTGGGTGTTCACCTCATTAAAGTTTGATATATCCAATTAGAAAACATTCTTTAAAACAAAGCCAGTCTTTTGTGAGTCATCAGAGCACTGTAGATAATGAAGACTACACTGTTTGGCTTTGGCCGCTGAGTACCGCTCAGAGTCGGTTTCTTTGGCAACTTGTTTCAGGTTATGAGAAGATCAATATAGCATCTCATTCAACTGGGCATACCTACTATTTCCTGATGGTCACCCATAAATCCTTTAGACCCGTGAACATTCCCAAAGATGGCCAGGTTTAATTTGCCATTCTAAAGTGTAAATGTAGCTACAGGAGATACAAACATTACGTTAATGCATCGAGTTATAACAAGAAAGTTAATTGAAGGTTGATCAAGAAAATCCCAACATACACCTGTTTATACACGTCTTCATAAAAATGTGATTTATATGTGTTGAAATTAGCCACAGGCATTTTATTGACTCTTTCATGTTTAATTGAAAATAGTTGTATTGAGTGTTTGAAAACAATTTCCATTCCAGACACATTGTTAATGGTGACATAATGCTTTAAGTCGGAAATTCCAACATTACTAAAATCTAGAACATCCTAATATATTGTTATGTACATTAATGTGTGGGAATTGAAGACACATAAATTAAAACCTGTGAAATGTTAATATTTTCATATTTCTTTCTCACGTCAGTAACTTTGTTTACTGTGCAAAAATATGAGGTAATTGCAGAAATATTTTACTTCAAATATATTGTGTCTCTTATTAGTCTTTGTCCAATAAAGACTATCAGTTTCTGCTGCTATATCGTAGCATGGACATGTCAACTTTCTGACTTTGTTGTCATGTTGCCATGGTTTACCCTCTTTCTTCTCTCTTGCAGCCTTTAAACAATGGTAGATAAGGATAAAGAAAATGATGACAACAGGGACCACAATGACAATGAACAGCAGAGCGACAATGAGGACCAATTAGTAGAGGTTGATGGGGAGGGGGATGAAGAGGTCTTTGGGGAGGGAGGGGAGAGTGATGCTGACGATGGGGGAAAAGAGGAGGAAAAACAAGATAAGGATAAAGCTGAGGATCAGCCTCTTGGAGCTAAAAAGAAGAAGAAGAAGCGGAAGAGGTAAATAGAAAACACCTTTAGAGGGCATTTAAAATGCCAAACACTTGTTTGAAAACAAATTGTCTATGCTATTGTGTTTTATTGTCAATCTGTAGAGATAGCTGTTGTGGTGTTGAAAATGATTGCCTGTGCTTGCATCCCAAGGATGGATCACCTCTTTTTAAAATCAATCATTAGATGAAAGTGAACAAAGTAAATAGGTCACTCCCAAACACAATGGGGCTTCTTTAGCTGTGCGCTGTTTACGAGACACCAGGGTAGAGTGTGTGGTGGCATTTTGCCATGAGAAAAAACCAACCAATTTTGACAAATACAGTCAGTGTTGAGTCGTCTTTATGACTGAAAGATTTACCATCGTAACCTTTGTCACAGGGCTATTGTGTTGATTGCTTTGACATTTTACGCAGTGCCAGCGGATCGCCAAGACATCTGAAATCTTTCAGTCTGGTATCTATGGTGGGGTTGCTGTTCAATTATCATTGTGCTTACATGTATGAAACACCTCGGGGCTTATCAATATTCTTTTTAATGCCCTTGGCCAACTATTCGGCTTTATGGTAATTGAGGTGATGGGGCAAGAACGTGACAGTCCTACCAATGTAGTGGATTTGCTGACAAAAGAAAGGTGTTCCAGTGTACCAGCTTTATCCCCCAAAACCGCCAAAGAAGAATTAAAGCTTAAACAGTGACCTCTTTTTAAGAAGCATATACATGCGTACAAGACCGTAGCTGTTGGGTTCCCATCATATACATTTCAACAGAATATACAGTTTCACACTTTCTCAGTATAGATGCTTGTTACTCTCTGCCAGTACAATATACTGCAGTGAAATACGTACATAGAGCACGGTCTTAAAATCAGACAAGAACTGTATGTCATCGTGACATTGTAGATATTAATGAAGTTAATGAAATGCTGTAGTGTGTGTGTTTTAATGTCAGGAGTTACAAAAAGTCATACTGTTCACATTACAAGCAGTTCTTTGATAGACCCATAATTTAATTTGTATGTTGTTTTCATAAATTTCAATTAATTGTGACAATTACTAAATGTGATTTTGATATGCTCCGATAAAAGTCAACTCAGGCAGAATCTTTATAATTTTATTAATCGCACATAGACTTTAATATTCTGTCATAAATTGCAAAATATTTGGTAACCATTGGCAACTGAAACATAATCTTTAACTATATTGGCCATTAATGTCACTAAATATGACAACTTGAGGATTAGTCTTGACAGCTGCCTTTATGATGAAATAAAAGCTGTGTCAACATTTGTCACATTTAAATGAAATTTGTCCATAAAGACCCATTAAGTGTGATTACTAGACTGTGAATAATTCCCTTTTTGTGGGAAGTATAATTTCATTAATTTCCCTTTAATTAACTTATTTTCTTTCCCTTCAGGTGGATTGGTATAAATACTTCAAATTGTAAATATGAGTCAAGTGAGTATATTTAAGTTTTTAACACTGAATTACATGTTTGTCATGCAGTTCTAAGCAGTTTGTTTGTAAGAACAGTAAAATGAAGACAGGATTTGTGAGTTGTATGATACAATCAGGATACAGATACCTCTGTCCATGAAACATTATTTGTTCTGATCAAAGCAATGAAATTATAAGTAAACCAAATTCATTAATAATATAATTTTTCTTAAGTTGGTTCATATGTACACTCAGTTTCTATCATTCTAAGTTTCTCATTTGTTTTTCCTGTTGCATTTTTATGAATGCCATGCATGTTCTTTCACGTACAGTACGTAGAGTTGCCAAAAGGTTTGGTTTTAAGGAAGTGGGCGAAGATGAAGACTGGTCACTGTATTGGACAGATTACTCTGTTGCCTTAGAAAGGGTGATGGAAATGAGGAGATTTCAAGTAAGTTTCTGCCCTCGAAAATATCTTGAGAAACTGTAAATTCAGTGCCTTAAGGTACAATTGCTGATGGGAAAAATGAAAGTCATTTCAATCATTTCAATCGCTTTGATCAAATTGTCCACTTCTTGTTAACAATTCAATCATAAAGAGCAGAATGAGATTACAACTCACATGTTCATTTTTAGAAACACATACTCTTTTTTTTTGCTGTTTGCATATCTGCAAATTTGATGGAAGGTTTATTGTTTTGTTAATGGAATATCGTAAAATGGCACTTATATTTCCAATTTGGATAGCTGGAAGCTATTATTAAGTGACTCTATTCAACAGAGAAAACTCAATTATTCTAGAGAAAAGCCTTTCCATGTTAAGGTAATGTGTCCATACAATGGAAACAAATCGCAAGTATTTCTAACCACAGCTAAATTAGTTAGCCACCAGTTCTTTATTTGCACTTTTGGATAATATCCTCCATGTTCACTCATTCAATGTAGTTGAACAGGTTGCTTGGTTAAGCAATTTCTAAAGGAAAATCTTATTAGTGCCATTGTTCTCTGTGAAATATGCATTTCTTGCTGAAGGGAAACGTAAATTTTATTTGTGATGTCTTTTTTCAGAAAATTAACCATTTTCCGGGTATGAGTGAGATTTGCAGGAAAGATCTACTAGCTCGTAACATGAATAGACTTTTGAAACTATTTCCAAAGGAGTTTGCCGTATTCCCACGGTCCTGGGTTCTGCCAGCAGAGTAAGTAGGAGAGACGATGCCTTTCTTTTCCTTGAAGGTTTTACGGAGAGAATTTCCCACAAAGTTGCGGTTTTGGTCGCAGCATTTGATTCTAAATTCAAATTCAGTGACCATACAGGTGTTCCTGAAAGATTAACACACATAACATGACAGATTTTCAAATGTTAGGGGAGCAACAGACTAATGTACATAAAGAAGAATGAGAAGTACACATCAAAAGAAATAATCCATGTGTGAAAGTTGTTCTCATTACTTTATTTATGTGTCTGTATACTCATAGCAAAACCTGAATACCAATTTGAAATAAATGTATTGAAAACAAAACAATGAGAGGATATCAGTTTAGTGTCATGAACAAGTGAAATTTTATTGTACATATCTTTTGAACATCATCATAGTAAATATTCTATGGTCATGGTTTGAGTGTATAAAAACCTATATATCATTCATATATATTATAAGGATACATAGTAGCAGGGCAAGGTAAAATGTGAAGAGAGAAGCAATATCAAACTGTGTCCCATATTTTTTTCAGCTATGGTGACTACCAAGCATTCTGCAGAACAAAAAAGAACAAGACTTACATTTGTAAACCTGAAAGCGGGTGCCAAGGAAAGGGTATCTTTGTGACAAAGAATCCAAAAGACATCAAACCAGGAGAACATATGCTATGCCAACAGTATATCACAAAGGTAAAAATATCAGAGATTTCAATACAAAAATACAACAAGAATAGCATAGTGATTGTACCACAGTCTTACATCAACATATTTGTAAAAGTGTAGTGTGCATATTCTAGCACTGAAGAATTTAATTTAGTCATCACTTTCAGTTTCAGTTCCAGTGTTGGGCCTCTGTGAGCAAATTTATATGCAAACTTCCAATTGGTGCAACACTGCTGGTCTAATGGATAGAGAACTTTTAAGAAGTAAAATGCTGTGAAAAACATACATTCTTTTTCTATTGATTATGTTGGTGTTCTGTGTACTTACCCATGATTGTAAACTGAAAGATATCTTTCCGCATGCCACAAATTACTTGCAATGCCAGTGAATCACATTAGTTCTCAAATGCACCGTTGATCACAATGGCAAAGTGTTCATTACAAACCATTGCTAACATATACCTCAGCTAAACTAATCTATCATGGAATAACTTTGTGCTATTTTCATCTCACTTTCTAGCCCTTCCTCATAGACAACTTCAAATTTGATTTGCGTATCTATGTGCTGGTGACGTCCTGCGATCCATTCAGGATATTTGTGCATGCTGATGGCTTGGCTAGGTTTGCCACTGTGAAATACCAAGAACCAAACGGACATAACATAGTAAGTTTTGACTTAAATATTCAAAGACACATCATGGGTAGCTGATCTAGCTAATGAGAACAGTGTTGCCAGATTATTTCTCTTATTTCTCTTATTTGGAAACCAACTATTTTGGAGCTTTCTTTTTAAAAATCATATTTAGACCACTGTAGTGTAAACCTTTGAATCTTTTCAAGAGAGGTAGCCAGAAAAAATTGATCTGATAGCATTTCATCATAGTGTAACGGCTCAATAATCAAAAGACAAAACATTGGCGTGAAGGACAAATGCTGATGGCATTTGTGACTCCATAATTTTTTCCTGTTTCACAGAAAAGCTTGAGCCAAAATCTTGTCTTATAGTAATAACAACATAATTTTATTTTCTCTTTCAGGAAGAGGCTTGCATGCATCTCACAAATTATGCAATTAACAAACACAGTGACAACTTTATCAGGGATGACGACTGTGGAAGCAAAAGGTAAATTTGCACAGATGTTTTTGTCAGTTAGATACTCTGAAAGGATGGCCACCAGCCCCTACCTTCCACTCATAACACTATATCATCATGCTTTCCAAGTAACAGTAATCATGTAGTGTCAAAAACTGAACAACCAAATTACAAATAACCCTGTCCGGTTGAAATTAGCTGCCGTACATTAGCGCAGGTCATTTCCGACATCCCCAAGTGTAACTAATGTTTGTGTGTTTATCTCTGGACAGGAAAATTACCACTGTCAACAGATGGTTTGAGGACAATGGTTATGACATCAACAAAATCTGGGGAGACATAGACGACGTCATCATCAAGACACTCATATCAGCACATCCCATCTTGAAACACAACTACAGAACGTGCTTCCCCAACCACATGAAGGGCAGTGCCTGTTTTGAAATCCTTGGCTTTGATGTCTTGCTGGATAAAAAGTTGAAGCCATGGCTTCTTGAAGTGAGTTTTGTACATGCAGTTTTGCCTTTCTAACATCCCGATATGCCTTTCATTAACTTTAGGGTGATTGGTTCCCCAATATGTATGAGTAAAGACGATAGTGATTGCCACTGTCATTGTCAGCTGTATTGCTCTTGCAGAAAAGAGAAAAGAAAAAACCACAGGATTTGTTTCAAACCTGAAAAGTTTTTCTTGGTCCAATGTGTGTGAGGCAAAGCAGTCCATACTTTTTGGTAAAATGTTCCCTGAAATCATCACTGTCAACCCGATGAATGTGGAATCATCAAGATGTGTAGAACTTTATCGTCCCTCGGCCTATTGAGGTACTTCTTGTGCAAATCAATGACTTTGGTAACACAGTGGCTTTAGAAGTTAGTATGAAAGTCTTTTGAAAGTGCAGTCAGCAGCAATTCTACACCATCAACTATTTTGTACCCCTAGGTCAACCACTCACCGAGTTTTCACACAGATGCACCTCTGGACAAGGATGTCAAAGAAACACTCATCTATGATACTTACAACATCCTGAACTTCACTCCCTTCGACCGGAAAAAGTTCATCGACGAAGAGCGGAAGAAGGTCAAAGAGAGGTTGTTCCAGAGGCAAAAACCCAAAGAAGTTAGGTAAGAGGAGTCAAGCCTTTGACTGTTCTCCTCTGCTGTCTCTTGTGTTTTCAATAGTGAAGTCAGATCTGTATAGACAAATGAGGCATTTATCTGCAATGAAAATGTTATTTGATCATTCTCTGCAGGACTGCGTAGTTAAAAAACAATTCAGTGTAACATTATCAGGGTTCAGTTAAATGTGTTTTAAGTCTTTTTGCAAGGAGTGCTTTCCTTGCTAAAGTTTCTCTTAAAATGTAGTTTAATGATATTTTCATTATCAACATCTGAAATCTATAAAACCATCCCAGCTGTGCTTCAAAAAACCTTGATAAGAAATGCTGATGGGAAATTAAACATGCTCGAGAGAATGAAATTGCAGATTTCACGAAAGGCTCATCCTCTTCTCCCTGACAGGCAACAAGAATTTGAAGAGTCCCAGGCCAACTATCTAGAAGTTATGCAGAAATGGGAAGACAAACACATGGGCAACTTCAGGAGAATCTACCCGATAGAAGGCTCAGAGAAATATGACAAGTTCTTCCAACACAGTGGCTCTCTCTTTCAAGAAACTGCTGCTTCCAAAGCAAGGGGGGAATGTGCAAGGTAAAGACTTAAAAAAGTCTAGCTGTCAAGAAACCCTCTTATCACTGTTTTTGGTCCAACATACACCATTCATTTAATAGTGTGGTCAGAACCTGCAGAATTGAAGGGTTCAAGCATTTTTACTGATTTTAGATCGTTATCAAAGCTAAGTAATGATCTCTGGAGAAGGAATTGATAAGTGGAAATTTTTTTAAGTTCTAGCCATCTGGGATTATTAACCAGAATATCATTTGAATGAATAGTTCACAAAGTGCCTTGATTGAGTTGATAATGTAATTGTCAATCGTTCGACATTAGCTTGATTAATAGGATTAGTCAGCAAATTAAAATTACCAGCAAAGTAGTGGAACTATGAAATATGTTATTTGCGTGTCAGAAACAAGCAGTTGACCAGCCATTTAAGAATATGAGAAACTCTTGCAATCTTTCATTGCTCAACTGTGCAATGTGTTTGACCATTCCTGAAGCCATGCTTGATTTTCACCCTTGCAGACAACAAAGAGAAGAAATAAGGCAGAAACAAGAGAAACTTGAAAGTATGCTGAAGAAAGGCAAGGACAGAAAGGACAAGGATGGCATGAGGCCTGAAAGTCCCAATGCAAAACGGCGGCCTAGGCCGGTTACAAGACCCATACCTAGGCGCCTTACTCAGACCAGATCACACAGCGATGTAAGTCAGGTGTGGGCATGCTCTGTTGTGCATTTCACATGGACTCCTGAACACAACCGTATAGTGACAGCAACTTCAATGCATTTCCCGTCCATTCACCCATCAACACGTTTGCAGTGGTGTGTTCATTTATTTGGATGAAAGTTACCCACACAGATGCACTGCACAGACAGAGGCAGAGACATGGAACTGATTTAGTAATTTCATTACTACATTTACATATAGCGGAAATGTATCTCATCAGCAACTGAGAATTTTAATCTCTGTCATAAGTAAATGTTTCAGGACTGTTTTGTAGTCAGTATAACTCAGGGATCTTCTATTTTATCTCCACAGCCAAGCACCCCTACCAGGCCTTTTGACTGGGAACCTGTAGACACCACCATTCCGCTGGACATCTGCGAAGAAGAGGAACTAGAGCGCATCAGTGCCTTGCTACAACGTGACAACCTTGTACGCGGACTCGGTGTAGTAGAACATGTGTACAGGTTATTACATTGTACTCCGGGCACGGTGGGCGTAATGAAGAATGCCGAACGGCAACCAAACGTAAGTCCTGGTCACTGCATGCTTCAACGTGTACTTAAAACTATACCCTGCATGTATTTCTTTATTTTCCAATCACTGCATGAAGCATAGGTTGTAGATTGCAAAAGTGCACCATATACAACAAAGTAGAATTGTGAATCTCTCTAACGTAAAAAAATTTCTCTAGTAGATATTTATCAATTTCATTTGCATTGAAGTTTAGTTTTAACAGGTCTTAAACCTGACATTTTGCATTTGATTGAATACAGGACACTAAGAATGCTAGAGGTGAGGAAGACTACCCAGATTGTATAGGTTACCAACGAGCCGTTAGTCCAAAATGTAACAAACGCTGGCCGTATTGTAAGAGAAACCCTCTCCTAGACCACTTAGAGCCGATTCCACTTGGAAACATTGTAGACAAGAGCCCTCATTTCTACCAGGCAGAAAAAGAACTCAATGAGCTGATCAAGCGAGACAAGAGCATTCTTAGAGTAGCGTCTTGTGAGTTCAAGTCTAGCAAATCGGACAAGCCCAAGGAGGGAGATAGTGTAGACAAGAGAGTAGACACCATTAAGTCACCGGAAAATAGCCTAGCCAGTAGTAGGGATGAGGTAGACTGTGCTGGTGAGAATGTACACCGTAAGGTAGTTGTGTGCCGGGAATGTGGTAAATGCTGGAAACAGGATGCTGGGAAGCAGCATCAGAGAGGGAACGAGGTAAAATTAGAATAAGTTTAGTTTAATAAGTATCAGATGAGCTAGAATAGTGAAATGTTTGGATTAGAAAAAAGCTCCCACCTTGTTAATATCCCTGCTTTTGCATGGCTGACTGTTTCCCTTTAGGTGTTAATTGCATGGGTTTAGCATCTTTGCATGCCTCTAGTATCTAATATATAATTAGTATTTAGTATTCATCTAGTTTTAAAATTAATAAAAAATGATGAAAATTTGGTGAGTTTATGTTTTAATGGTTGTGGTATTCTTTTGCATGAAAAGATGGTCAGTGGCCCCTTGATTTGCAGGGCTTCTTCGTATGTGACCACGGTATGTAATATTTTGCTTTTGCATGGCTTCATTACCAGTAAATCCATTGTTTCAGTTCTACCATTTCTCGTTTTCACGTGGTATGTTGGGTCTCAAGAAACAAAAATGGTCATCATAATGATTGAAAACAAGCGTATGTTTCAATGTTACATTTAGATTGGGTGTGCATGGGTTCATAGTTTGGTCGAGTAATGGATAAGGCATGTCCATATTTGATGATTTTATTTGCATGCAGGCTGAGGGTAACAGCCAACAGGCTGACGGCAACAACCTCAACAACAAACCCAGTCAGTTTAACGTTAGCGAGCACAGCAACATTAACATGTCATCCGAGCTGGGTGGTGGCTTGAAACAGATAAACAGCACAAGTTCTAGCTCACATGGCATGCTGCAGGTGATTTTGATTGCTACTTATTTGCTGTGGTGATCTACATGTGTGTGTGTTTTGTGCCATCTTCTAACTGTCAATATGGGAGTGATCAATTGTGTGTTTTGTAATGCTTACCCAGCTAGTGTTGACATTTAATTAACACTGCTTGCTCTTCCACCATCATTCACCCATCACAGATCTATCCATGTTCTCAAACTAAGAGCTTAATCACATTTGACTCCTTGTATCACTGTCATGTTCCCAGATGCTTTCCTCTTACATTGTATTGTTCATCCCAATTTCTCCATTTATTTTTAAATAAACGTTTTCATCTCATTTGTATATACCATTGTCATCATCAGAGAAGTTAAAAGTAAAATCTGTCCACAGTAAGCATATCATTAGGACAATCCTTTCATACAAACATACTGCTTCACAAATGCTTAACAGTAATCTATCAGGCCACTGACTTTGAAGATTCTTGAATATTTGTAAATTTCTAATCAAGCAGCAGCTTAATTTGGACAGGTTTTACTCTGCCTTCATTTTCCTTTCAGACAAACGTGCACTTTGACCTTTACATGGAGAAACTAAAAATGATTTGACTGAGCTCCAGAGCCTGTACTATTGCAGAACAGTTTACAGAAGTCATGATTTCTCTGAAATAGTTTTGCCAACTGTCTGCTCTGTCGTATAACATATATCTAACTTTCTTGAAGACAAATCCATGAGAGATATTAGGCGTTTGCAAGGTTTTATTTTGAAAAGCAATACCGATACTCTTGAATTTCATAAAGTAATTGTGGAGCATTTGAAGACGGGGCTACATAACTTTATTGCTCATATTTACATTCAAGGTAATAAAGTTTGTACACCGAAATGAGTATGATAAGTGTTACTTCTGACTGCAATACAATAGTACAAGTTCTTCATACAGTTGAAAGTTGTCTTTGGCGAAAGGGAAGCACCATAATGTCACTCTCCTTTTTCCCACCTGTGTACTTATCAAACCACAACAAATTAAATAGTGCTAAAACTAGTACAATTACAGTAGGTAACTATTCCTGTAAAACTGTAGAGCACAACACATAATTCAAAATCTTGGGATTATCTCAGAGCTAGACAAATCTACCGGGATTATGGAAATCAAACAGCATGTTCAGAAGCATAACCAAATTTGTCAAGGCTTTGTATATCAGCATGGACTATTATTCATTTAAGTTGTCACAAAACCTCTTGTTTACACGAGTTAATTTGAAAGCATATGGGTGACATATGTTAAATAAACATGTCACAAACAAATCAGTTGTTTGCCAAAGTAAGAAAGCTAACCTGTAAATATCAGGGACATATTTCGTGTCTAGGATGTGATTTCCCATGGCAAACGCTTTTATCTATAAGCAGAAAAATTGTTTGCAGTTGAATTGCCAAACATTTTCACTGTTTTGTTTAGTTGATATGATTCTTCACAAAATGAGAAATCAGATCATCTTTAACATGTTTCTTCCCATGTTGAGTGCACAAAGACAATATCCTATGTATTTCCTATCTGCAGTCATATGTCTTGTTTGGTGTATTGAGCATACTTTCTAGTGTGCATTACCAATGTGCATCATTGGGAAAACTTCACTTCTTCAAGTGAATTTTTCCCAAAATTTTTAATATTTTCTTCCTGTTTCACAGTGCATAAATTACAAGCATTGTGAAATTTTATGAAAAGACTGACGTGTGTTCTTCTGCACATTCTGACCATACCTTTGTTCACTGGTGTATGAACCCAGGAAATAGCCCCTTGCTAGTAAATTGTTCTGCCATTTGTCCCCAAATGCACTCAAATGTCTATCTGAATTCTGTCATTTGGAGACAAAATGCAGGCATGATTCAAGGGCTGTTTTCAGGTGTTTGTTTTGACTGTTGCATGCCACAGCACCAGTTTTCAATGGTCAACCATGCACAGAGACACCGGTTTGTGCACTGTTTGCACTGGTCTACTCTCGGTTTGGTGTTTCCTTTCACTGCTGCATTGTGTGGCTTGGCTGTGCATGTGAACTTGACAACGGCTTCTCTTGCAGGGCAACACATCAACTAACACCAAAGCACACATGACGTATAGCAGCCACGGGACGACGGTCTCCTCCCTCAGCAACCAGTGGCAGAACACTCTTGGTAGGAACAGTCGCGTGCTCGGCCAGGTAATGCCGTCCCAGAACCCCGTGCCATCAACCCTTGCACAGCGGCATCGGTTCGTCCCCAGGAAGGGATTCACATCAATTAGAGACAGTAAAATGATCAGTAGTGTTATGCCAGAGAGCGAGTGGAGGCACATGGCCAATCTGGTTGACATGGATTCCAGGAGTTCTGGCTTGGGTTCCAGGACCAACTCTTACATTACAAGTCAACCTTCCAGTGCTGCAAGTGACTGGAGATGCAACGACTGTGCCACCCAACAGCAGGTCACCACTCAACAACCGAGGAGGATTCTCAGTGCAAATGCTGGTCAACGGCAGAATTCTGGTGAGTCCCAGTGTGTCAACAACTCTGAAAGACAGCTAGGAAATGTGCGGGAATGCCAAATAATTTCCATGGTGACTTTCTCTTGGACTTCACAAATAGTAGTTTATATGGATGACAATCTGCCCATGACCCTTGACTTTTGTCAGAAATACATAGATAAATAAATAAATAGGAAAATGTCTTTCAAGCAGACTGAAATATGATTGAAGGGGGTTGACTATAACTTGCAAGAGGATTGTATTTGCTTTGTTCAGCTGTTGTAATGATGAATGCTTTACAAACTTGTTTGGTCTCAACTACCAAGGTGTCCCAGTATAGTAAATCGATTATGGACAAGTAGATTGATTTTGAACAAGGCTTATGACATAACTTGTACATGTCAGGGACACTTGTTAAAGAGGTAATTCTTAATCCCAGGGACAGAGCACACCACCGGAGTGTACTTTTGACTCATTGTCTAATACTAACAAAGGAAGTTCAAGCAAACTCCCCTTTCAGTTTACATTAGTTGAATATGGACAGGGATAGAGCACAGAATTGTGAATGCGCTAAAGGCGATCATAGAAAGATTTCAACTTTTATTCAAAACATAAGTTCTACTATGCATTCCATTCCTCATCCAAGGATATTAATTTTCATACATGCCAAACTTGTATTCATTATGTTGCAAGAAAATTGAAGTGTCATGGGTGCATCAGGCATGAAGTGGCTCTAGTTTTTGGTTTAATGGTAATGCCATCAGAGTCCCTTAAGTTAGACGTGCCTCGGGGACAGATATTCACACAATCAAACTTTTACAATACTCCTGTGGCCTAACACTTGTCTTGGCTCATTTTGAACGTTCTATAACCTTCAAAATGAGCACCCATTTTGAACATCAAATATTGATAAACATTGGGTAAATTGTAGTACCAAAGTTTGAACAAAAGTTTAGGTCTTTCATTTTCAAGGCGCAAACTACCTTAACACTTGTCTTGTCTTTTTCAACTAGACACTGTTGTGCGTGCTGTTGTGTGTCAGTCAGAAGTCAAAATGTAATCAATCACATTATTATTTTTTTTCTCCCTCAAGGGTCACAACAATCTAAGTTGAACCAGCGGTTTGTAAATTCAAACAGCAACTCTAACGCTCCAAGTAACATATCCAGCACTACACCCAATGGCTACATCACCAGCGATGTGTATACATTCCCAAACATTCTCAAGATGACGTCCAACCCAGCACCCGGCAGCACATTGAACCTTTCAGTAGTGTCGGGCCCTGCACCTGTGGTTCAGAGACCTGAACTAGTTTCCCCAAACATGAACGTGAGGCAGGGTAGTGGTAAAGATGGCACATCATCAGCAGTAGAAAGTTTGAGGTGAGGAAGTCTGACACAGATATGTGTGCGTGTACATTTATCTGTTTGTGACAGCTAAAACATTATCTTCTCAAAAGTCATATTCTTTTAATAAAATGGTAAACATACGAGAAAATTCCTAAAACTTAGGTAAGAGTAGATGTCCAGTAGTGTTTCTCCGCACTTGATCTGTTTCTGTAAACTAAAATGAAATGAGTTCTAATGTATAACCCAGAGTAATCTTGTCAAAGCTCCCATCACTTCCAAATATTCATTGATCAATTGAGCCAGTTTGACTAATATTATGCTTTTCTTTTCAAAGTCATTAAGACAGGTAAATTTAGGTGACAATTACTTAATTTTTATATGGGTAGAGTGTATACAAAAGGGCAATTGTCTGATATCTGTTGATTTTGTGATCATGACATTTGAACTCTACCCTCAAGCTAATGTCAAAGTTCAAATCTGAGACTGCCATGTCTGCTTCATTTATCTTTGACACAAAGTAGAAGTTGTGTACTTGTATTGTGTACTTTTTATAGCAGATGCATTAACATACTAACATCACCGTCAAATCTTTTGTGTTTTTTTTGCCCTATTGCGGTATTCAAATTTCAGAGTTATGATAGTATCAGCACCATCAGACAGATTTGGTTATGGAATAATTAGAGGTACCACGGAATCATACAGTTATCCCTCACTCCAAACCCAACATAACACTCTCTCACTTTCTTCTGTGCCTTCTAGACACATTGCCAAAATACAGAGCCCTCACGCATGCAATTGTTAGACACTCATGCACTGCAATTCGTAAATAACAATTTTTTCCCCAGTCTTATACAGTTCCTGCAGTATTTTTTCTTCGTTGATAAATATTTTGCACATAGAACATGAAGTAAAATTATGATGGATCTGTGCGTGAGTGTTAATTCCACCCCCCTTACCTCAGAACTTCCCTGCATGAACATAGATACCCTGTTTCCTTTGTCACAAAACATTGTTTTAGGTAGTACTCCGTACATCACCAGGCGAAATGTCAAAGCTAAGACACGTTACAAATTGTTAATTTTACTTTACACCTTGCCTGATGTATCAGAGTGAATTTGTGATTTAGTGCATGCAAGTTGTACGCAGATTGTGTATTTTGTGTGTACGTGTGGAACATCACACAATCTGATTAAAATCAGTTGAAGAGATGGCATACGTCTCTATTCAAGAAGTAAAAGAAAAACAAAGAAGGAATGATACTATCTCTACACCTGATTTTAATTACGTTGGTATACATCAGTGGTCACATTAAAAACAGAGAGTACGTTACCATCTCTGCTTATCTCTTGTTACGTATGAGAGAAAACTTTTATCTAGGCTGTTACCTTTTTTGCATATCAATGCCAAATTTTGCATCAACATCTGTATTGCTTCATTTTTTGCACACAAAAAATCTGCAACTCTCGTTGCTTGCAATGTCTTCACTGCAGTGTCAACTCAGTCATCATATCATCATTATCTATCTCATAGTAAACAGTGCTCTAAAGTGTAATGAACAAAGCTGCTGTAATTGTATGAAGAAACCGTTCCTACAAGTTGCTCTTGGTCGATTCGCCAAAACAAATCTTCCTGTTCTTGTCTGACATTTAGATCTCTGTCATGTTGCTGGTAAGAGGTACCATTGATGACAAGAAGAATGTATACATAATGATTTTGCCAAGCTTTTAGGAAGATAAATGGTTTGGGAACCCATTTACCATTTCTGATGTTTTCTAATACATCTGTACAATACCAGGGGGAACCCAGGCAAGATGACTGGGGAACCCTGGTAAAATTTACCTTGGTACCACGCTTAATGAAAACAATGATACAACCAATAGCTTTGGACATTCACATATTCAAATCAATATCCTATGCGGAGTACTGTGTACCATTACCTTGATGGCTGAGTGTGCACTGTAAGAGTATATGTACATATATGCAAACAGACCAGCATGCCATGCGTCTTTGCTGTTATTCATGCATCCATCCATCTGCAGACATCTAACTTACCAAATCGTATTTCAGGTCCACTAAGTCTCAAAGAATAAGAGGAGCCTCTAATAACCTCAGATTAAAGGTGAGCATTTGCTAAAGTTCTTGTCTGACTCTGATCTGGTAATCCTACGGCAGTAACCCAACTAATTTTGGTGACAGTTTTACATATTAACACTGAAAATAACGTGTGTATGTGTAAAGCATGCCAGACAGTACAGTACATGTACGAGTATTTCAAATCAGGTGCTATATTACCTGAATCAAAACACAGATGCCCTTAACCTGTTTACTACCACAATGGTTTGTCCCAAATCCATTGATTTCAATGGTCAGTATGGGTCTGCTTACAGAGAAATGGGGTGAACAGGTCACAGGCAAGTGCTGCCTCTGCCATGTTACTTCTGAAAGAATAGAATTCTGCACAGCAATGTCTTTCCCTGATAAAATTTCGTGCCTCGGGGAAATTACTAAAAAGTTGCAAAATTATGTCCTGCAACTGATCATTTTGACAAAATAGTAAAAAGTTTCAGAGTTTTGACAAAAATTCTGATGAAGAGGTTTCCAGAGGTCTCCTCATGCTTACAACATACATTGTAACATTGTATTTTGGTTACATATGTGGTGTCAAAATTGCAGTGGTCGTTTGCCCAAACAAGATAAATGCTTTGTGGAGCGTTTTATGGGAAATATGTGTATTGGTGGGTATCTGTTCTGTAAAGTCAAAGTGGTGCATGATATGCTGTAATGTGGAATTGATTCGGTGGAAGGCCTTGCTGTGCAGTCCATATTAGCCACACACACTGTTTGTTGTCTTGTCCCCTTGCTGTGTCTGTCATATCATTTCATTGCAATCCCCTATGTTGTGTAGTTGTCACTGTATACTTATCATGGATCACTGCAAAATTGACTCTATGCAACAGGACAGGATAGTGTTTTGCTGTATAAAAATAATCAATCATGCCATAAAAATTGAATAGAAAGATTCAGAAATGGAAAAAAATTGAAACATTTAGGGAATCAAAATATATAGTAAGTGGTCATGGTAGATAAATAATCAATCTAACATTATCTCTGACAAAGATGTTCATCAACATCTTGCTCTTCATGTTAGTGATTTTTGCCCATTTGTCAGCTCAGCCTAGAGTTGTTCTTGAGTCTGTATACTGAAGCTGTGCCAAATTGAAACATGTATTATTAGGCTCATATAATTTCCAGATCACTGTACTCAAAGAGGTCACCAGTCATCAGATCATCTGACCTTAGACTTGACTTTTGAACTTTACCATTTCTTCCAGAAAAGACTAAATTACAGCCTATTATTCCCCTGCTTTGATAATTTTATTAAGTGTCGACTTCCTATAACCACTGAATATACCAAAATTTAGGTGAAGAACTGTGTGCATAAGGTCAATGAGCATGATCCTCTCTGTTGCAACAGTTTGTTGTGTTTTGTTTGATTCAGCAGATCTGTTACAGGTAAACTTGTAACATGTATCTGCTGAGTCATACAAACCACACCAAGCTGTCTTCATTTCATTTAAATGTCAGCCATTTCACAATTCAACTAATGATACATTTAAATGTAAGTGCCTTGGTCCCTCCATGTGTCTACACCCACCCATCCCCATCCATCCATCTATACAATCTGTCCTCTTTTTCACTTCGTGTAATTGCTAACACTGTGTCATTTCCCTGTGTGTGGTAGTAGATATTGAAGTTACAAGAGAGAGTATTTTAAACGATTTTCTCTCGTAACTTTAACATCCTCCACTCTTTTTTTTTCCCCCTTTTTTTTCCTTTTCTCTTTCTCACCACCCCTCTCCACTGAAACAGCAACTGGAGCTCCGGGAAAACCACGCAGTTGTTCTCAGCTGATGACTTGTTGAGTGTGCAGCGGATGCGCAAGAACCATCGCAAGCGTGGCGTACAGATACCCGACACCCGATAAGGAAAAACAAATTGAAGAAATGAAATAAGAAGAAACAAAAAAACCAGAAAAGGAAAAAAAGCTGCTTGGAACAATGACCGCTGGTCACAAGTTAGCAGTCTCAACTCAGAAACATTCCAAAGCGGGAACTATTCGGAAACAAAATGAGCATACCAGTTGCCAGTAGAGCAAATTGCGTTAGCCCTGTTAAGACTTAGCTATGGTTATTTGTAATTGAAATTCTATTTACAGATTGAAGTGGAGATGAACAAAAATATTATTAACGTATGACACTTTTTTCTTGTGTGTATTAAAGTGTGTAAAATATTTTTCAAATGTGGACTCTGGACTGGTTGAGTTCTTGATCTTATCAAAGTAGAACTTAAACCTTTATACCTAAGTACATAAGGTAACGTAATGGAATTTTAAATTGTACAGAAATTTTACCCTACTGATGTAAATATCCTATTTTGTTTCAAGCAGCTGTCTTGACTATAATGTGTAAAGAGAAAAGAAAGGGCCCTTTGCAGAATATTTTGTATATTTTTATGGACTTTTTGGGAGAAACTGAGGTTTTGTGTGCTTTGTATAAGATTTTTAAAATTGTTGATGCTATAGCTTTAAAAACGTGGAGTCAGTGGTGACGCCATGTAAATTTTTTTGTCCATGTGAACTGTCAACTTCGTGATTTATCGTGGATATCGTGACAGTTCATGCTCACAGTATTTTCTGATCATGAACAATGATGGTGATAGTCCGTGGAAGTTACCATGGATAGTAATTCATTTTTCTTCTGTGCACTATAGAGTTGTATAAAGAGTCTTTGAATAGGCTTTGCAAGATGTGTAGTGATTTTAAGTGTACCCTGTGATCCAGTGTACAGAAGTTATATTTCAGAGAATGAGAGGAAGAAAAAAATGCACTGTAAAGAAAAGGCTGTGAAAAAGCAAGTCAAGAGAGAATTTCACACTTTTGTCTGTCTGTTTTCTCTAATCCGTCCATTGATAGAATTGAATAACACAAATTTTGTTCTGTCAAAAACCAGTCTTGCTCTCAAAAGAGGTTTTTGAATACCAGAAAACAAACCAATTTTTGCTGTAGACACAATGCAAAATCTGTCTAACTGAATAATAGTGAATAGCAGGCCTTTTGAGCTTCTGTATAGTGTATACTAAGGCACCTATGCTTCCTTTGATATGGAAACTCTATTACCTTGACAATACAACATCTTGTATGTTTCTTTTATTTGAAGTAAGTTTTAAGTTAAATTTATTGTATCGAAATGACTGTGTGTTACTTCAGAGAATAATCTAAAGTGACTTGTTTATCCCATTTTGGCTCATTCTGCATATTTATCCTGTGAAAGAAAACTAGCCTGATATTTTTTCCTAATTGTCAGGACCTAGTCTTCCATAATATGTTTAAATGTATCTATCTTATCATGAAAGTAATGAACTTGTTTTGTGTATGCAGAGTGTATACTTTCTGTTATGCACAAAGAGAGTTTGTTAAAGATGCATTTTTTTTAACAATGCAGGTTAGAGATAAAGAACTTCATTGTTTGTTACTCACTACCCACCATCCTTATGCACTGATGAACAGCTTCGTTGATTACCACAAATTCGAATATGCTAATTCATAATTATGGTGTTAGTGATCCCTCCTCCTTGGTGCAGAAGGCAAACATACACTTTTTTCTGATTTCTTGCCGATTTTGAAGATGAAAACCCTCATGCATATTTCAGTAAAATTTTGATGTGTGGTAATGTTCAGTCTTTGTGAAGTTGCTCCCGTAAAAGATAATGTCAAGCATATTTTTACAACTGGCTGCTTTAGTGATTGTAAACGTGAAGAGGAAACTATCAGCCTTGCTTCATTCCAAAAAGTCTGTTCTGTACAATTTTTATCATGCAACCAGTCCAATGACTTAGTGAGTATCTAGTAAGTGAAATTTACATCATGCAGCATTTCAAATACCTATCGTCGTTGTTTGCAATTTTAAAGAAATTGTCATAACAAATGTGTTCATGTAACACTTTATACGGTAGAGAGACTCTTTTCAACTCCAGCAAGAATGTTAATTCAACAACATTGATATGCTCTCTTTACTCTGACGCCTTTGTGAAGAGCCTTCAAAATGAACTTCGTGAATGACATCAAGCATAGGACAGAGCGTTAGCTACCTTTGCGTGGCCCACAGCATATCAAAATAGTCTCAAAATAGATGTGTGTCTATGAAGTTTCTTCAGCAAATTCACACCTTGCCTTGGCTGTCATTATAGCAGAGCAGAAATGATTCCATCATCCTTCAACATCTTACTCCTGAAATATGCCAATTGTTTGGTTTTATTACAGTGACCCATACTTGACTCATAATGACAAAGCTATTAGTCGATAGTGGATATTATAAAAAATTAAAACACCAATTTTTTTATTGTCACAAAAATGTCAATATGTACCAGTATTATTGTTCAAACAAGGCATTTTGACTTGATTCAAGTTCATTGATGTTGCTTTGATTATTTTCTTTCATTATGGTATTTCTGTACATGTAGATCTGAGATATAAGCTTTCAAATGCTCTATGTGCTGTCATGTGAGAGAACTTGATTGTGAGCAAGCATTGTTTGAGCAACTGTGCCAGGTGTGTGTCATTGCGCGAGTAGATACTCAGAGAACTTACGAATTCACAATTGTCGCTCTATTCTGTCCAAGAAAACTATCCGTTTGTAGGGAAGGATCAACTTTACTTAAACATGTGTATATGTAAAAATTAAATCATATCAAATATATGCATAGAGCTCAATTATGTATATGGGGGTTAACAAGTAAAATGCAAAGCTGTAAACTTTAGAACACTGCATCATGTTAGAGATAAGGACGAGGTGAGTGCGCCCTCAACCAGCCATATCAACTTCTGAAGCCAGTATTTTTGACATAGTAATGAATTACATATACTGTAAAGGTATACTGTCTAGTAATTTGTAAACACAATGCTGTCATATTTTAGACTTATAAATCATTGGCCATAGATATTTTTTTGGGCACAGTCTTAGCAGAACCTGTCGATACTGTGCTGTTGACTTCATGGAAAACCCTGATTTTTAATATTCTGTCAGAACACAAAATACGAAGTCATCAATAATAGTTGATGTTATATTTGCACACTGCATACTACAGTTCTCTTTAACATTAGAAGTCTATGCATGCTGTGTGTTTCATTAAAATTTGATGTTTCCATATACTTTGTTATCCAGTTTCACTGATACAAGGAAGGACATTTACCAAGTTGTTGTTTCTGTGTACCTTTTTGAGTTTTACAAGATGTTTCATGTTTGCCTTTTCTTTTTGAGTGGTCTCACATGTCTACACTTTATTTTGCAGTTTTTCCATAATAAAGACACCTATGGAATATACAAGCATTGTGAGAGTGCATTCTTAATTTCTTTTTATGAAGTCATGATTGTAATATCTTCTGAAACTATAGCTAAGAGCTATCATGAATTATTCATCAAAATTACAGTACAACCAAGGATAGAAGAGAGATGAGATGGAAGACATACGTGATTTAAATTATATTTGTGCGGTGGCTGTGTCTTCAGATGTCAGAGACATATATTGGTGCCATAAATTATATTTACCTCACTTAGGCCCAAAAAAATTGTTTCTGGTCCTTGACATTCTGCAAAAGTGATGCGGCGATGCGGTTTTCTTTTTCTTTTTTCCTTTCTTTTTTTTTATTCTTAACATGCTGATTTGGCACTATTTGATGCAACAGTTATTGTCTTTTATCATTGGCTGCCTAATACTTGCATTTACTTTTTAGCATTTGTGGACATGCAAACAGGGATATCAAGGATAGCTGTACTGATGAGTAACCCTCCAAAACAAAGACATGATGTGTGCAGGTTCTGAAATGACGCGGGCGGCGACCAGAATTGATCTTATTTTTTTTGGCCTTATTCCTGTAAATGTTGACGGTACACATATTGACTGACCAAGGATGTCACCCCCAAACTCTTTCTAAGGCTGATACAGACTGTTTTGGGCCGACTCGCAGGCCTGAAGGGAAACAAATATTTAACTGCTACCATAAAGTGGCCAGTCAACATGTCTTGTATGGCACAATTGAAAAATCAAGAAATCCCTGCGTTATTACTGCACATTTTGGTGGCGGACGACTCAATCTTTGTTTACATTTTCTAGAATGTGCGCTTCCATTGATCTAACATGAGAGTAACTTGTTGTGACTTTGGTTTGAGAAATTGATGAGAAAAGTTACGATAATCCACAAATAGTCCAAACCCGGAATTCGAATCGACCGCGGTACAAACAAAACCATGTGCGCAAACGCGCATAGACGTACGTGTATTTCCATACGCGTTGGTACACATGTGGGTTTGTTTGTACCGGCATCACGTGATTATTTGGGCGTAATGAGTCTATAGAACACATCGCGTCCTCTTTATTCCGGAGTAGAACCATTACCCTTGCATACCACTACAAATGAAAAGAGGAACACTCAAGGTGGTGAATCTTGAGGAAAAAAAGAACAAAGACGTTGCCAGACTTACCAGTACAAATGTAGATTTTAATGTTTTTTATTTGATACAATAAAAACCTTATGACCCAACTATACACATACCAGGAGTTACATTTCTTTAAAAAAAATGTAATAAATTATCTAAAAAGAAAAAAATAACACAAAAAAAACCAAGATCTTAAATACAAAATGCAAGAGGTATGATTAAAATGCGCCAAAATTTGTTACATCATGAGACTGGTGGGCCATTGTGTCAAAATATACAATCAAAAGAGTCTTTAAAAAAAACTTCATGTCTCAAACATTATGATGTCAATTACACTCTGATTATGTTGCCTATACATCTGACTCTACGACATTCACAGAATGAAATATAACATTCAAGGCAGGTGAATAAAAATGTACTCTCACTGATCTAAATCATACTCCCTTCTTTAGAAGACACTAGAAATAATTGAAACACAAGAGTATGGTACAATTTTAGATGAGCTTTTAAACTGGAGAATATAACCACATTTCCATATGCAGCCAAATAAAATTTCTGTGAATAAAAAAATTATTCACATCCCATTGTTCTTCTCACATTGAATTAAAAGGAAACAGCAAAAGCAGACAATCTGTCTAAATTGACTCCCAGATTAAAACCAGAAACCTGCTTAATAATATTGAATATTTTTAAAAGGTTTTTTGGCTAACAATATCAGTAGATTTTGTCCTAGATAACAGAAAAACATTATTCAGACAGTACAGGAAAATTATAAAAGCTCAGAGGAAAGGAAACTCTAGTCGGGTATTTCACAGCCAGTGTGAGAGCCTTCCTGCCAAAGTGCTCAAGTAATTGAATTTCACACTCTTACAATCTCATGAAAAAGCAGATCTATTTCACACAAAGATTGGAATACCTGTATTTCAAGAACACGATTGACGAGTGTGCCTGTGATATTTCTTGAACAAATTCAGAAATTCCTGGACCAGTGTTGTTTTTCTAGATTTTCAGCTTTTTCTGGGTTTTCCAAGACGAGCTGTAGGGCACTACACAGGCTTTAAGCAATGGCATGAACTACTGGACCCAAACAAACCCTTCTTGTGTCTTGATTGTCAAGCAGAAAAAGACAGACTTAAAGTTGAAATCTGTCACAAGACCAATGGCACATTAACTCCACTCCTCTGGATATGTTTGCCAGGTTACTTTGCAAAACCTAACACTTTGCAATCATCAAATTCAAATATAAACATGAAATCAAACTAACAAATTGACGAGTAAAAAGTATGCAAATTGTGAAAGGAAACAGTTTTTCTTCTTCTTTCTTCATCAAATCATATTCATTTCAAGTTGGTTAAATATGTGGGATTCTCTTGATAACAGGTTGGAATGTACTCGTAGAAAAACACAGCTCATAAAAGACAATAACCTAATCAGCCTCAAAGAACTGATGCCTCAGCCAGAATTCCAAATCAATTTGATCAGTTCTCAAGTTTGCTGGAAAGCCATGGATGGTACCTACAATACAGGTAAAACTCACAAATTACAATTTGAATTTTGTCTAATGAATAAAATCGTTATCTTTTCAAAGTGAAAGACATGAAAAGAAGAACATAAATGAAATTATTTCACTAATATCTTTTTGTGTATTATGTACTCGCAGCATAAAACAATAACAGGAATGGGCAACAGAAGCAGGGTAGTATGCTGGCAAGTGTACATAGATATTTCTTAATCCGGCAATGTGAGGGCGCTATACTACATGCTAGAAATTTGATGCCTATCCACAGGATATCCTGCATAGCATTTGTGGTACTCTTCAGAGTACGTTTGAGAAACATTGGGAAATAGCTTGAGAAGTAAACCTATCAAGGATTATCTAAACACTCTGCATCAGTCCATGCCAATTGCCCATTGGTATTAAACCAAAACCAATTCTTTCATATAAATATCCTAAATTGTGGTCACTGCTTATAAGTTTTCTTCGGCAAATCCAAAACTGTGCAACATATGCCAACAGGTGCTGGCAAATCACACCCACACATGAAAAAGGAAAATAACAATAAAAATCTTTGTATTTGCTAACTCTAAGACAAAAACATAAAATATTTTCAGTCTTTATAAGCAAGACAAGTCATACACCAATGTGTACAAGATCAGAAGCTGAAGATGCATGTTGTCATACGAAATGTTTGCTGGCCATCAAATCAAACCAATTTCTGTGTCATACGTTTGATCCCATCCACCATATCAGACTTCTGGTTGACA
>LD533045.1:322074-339682 GCA_001465055.1 Ptychodera flava | reverse complement strand
CAAATCAAATCAAATTAGAAAAGGATCAATGCTGTTGTGTGGATTTTGCTGAACATGGCTGATTTTAATATTTCGCCCTATATATTTGGTATCCAGCAAAGGCATAATTTGATGTAAAGTCAAAATTAACGCTATATTGCTGACTATATATGTTACCGTTTCTGCATGAACTTTTTTTTTTAAATTATAGTATAATAGTACTTCGAACAGATTAACAATTATCGTGATGTCAACCCATAATTTTACATCACAAAGACTGTAATTCTGCCAATTTTTTTTATTTTTCAGTCATTTTATAAATTTTGCACTGCACAAGATGATCGAACAAATTGCAATGTTTCAATTTGTAAACTCAAAGAATAAAATCCTTTGGTCACAGATTAAATTATTTTTTGAAAAGAAATCTACTCTTAAACACTTTTAGCATATATTCTTTACACGGTCATGTATTTCAAGGTAAATATGCCTATCAAAAACAGTAATTTCTTCACTTTCAATTTTTTTTTCAATACTATGACAATTATCAGCCATGAGGTTTTACAAACACAATACCAGATAAGCGTTTTTCATCATTTCCACAGGACTCTTTGGAAAATCCATTTAAAACAGTTAAAAGTGACTTAAAATGATCACTTGGTATACCGGTACATTTAATTTATAGATGCCAGGTTGTGTATTTCACATGCACTCAGGTCAGTAGGGAAGTGCGTCATTTCTATTTTGGACTGTTAATTATTTCTGAATTATTTAACTTTTTTCCATATTGAACTATCTTTAGGCAGTTTATACTATAGCTTAGAATTTTTTTGATTGATGTATTTAATCATCTTTTGGGTTCTTTGGGTCCATATCCCACCTCATGCCCCTACATCATCAACTATTTACCAACAACTTCATGCCAACAACCAATTACCTGATCTGGCCACACATTAGAGAAGGTACAGCGTCATTGACGGTATTTTCTACTTACGCTGAGGTTCTGTTAAATTTGTTTGCTTAGGGGGTCATGTTTGTTGCTATTGTCACGCCATACCAACAAAGCTCTTATTCTGTAATCAGCTCTACAACACCCAAGCATTGACCCCCCTATTCCATTCTTTTCTGTAAACAAATACTCGTTCACAATAGTCTGTGGTTGTGTGCTTCTGTGCCTCTGGTGTAGTGATTATTGGCAATGTGCCAATTAACCCCTTCTGATAAACTGTTTTGTAGAACTGTTTTGCATTCATACATGTATGTCACACATACAGGCAAAATTGTACGGCATATACATACACATATACTTGATGTGTGGACCACCATTTGACCTCTATTTTTCCACATAGAGTTCCATAGAAAATGGGGCTGTAATGAAATTTAATGGTGGCAGAGTACAATTGTAATAAATTAATGGCAAAAAGTACCTGTTTGTATAAAGCAAGAGTTCTAAGGAAACCATGAATTGACAAGATTCAGAGTAGACTGCAGTCATAACATTTGAACTCAAAAAGAATCAATTCTGTCCTGACGATCTTTCTGTCAAATACCAAACGTCACATGTTGCTCAACTAATTTCTCAGACATGAATATATAATCATTTCTAAATCATGGTGCTCTTCTCAAGCTTTCTTCTGAATTCATATTACCCTAGTCTGAGACATTGAAAGTCAGGTGACAGGCTTTAAATACAGAATTGCAGCACTTGTGAATCTGTGACCAGCAGCTGATAATTGCAATTTTTTTGACAGTATTGCAAGCATTGTAATATTATGATAGATACTGATGATATTTCAGTATATTGCAAAAACTGTATAAAAATAACGTGTTGATGAAATAATTCTGGCACATATACCACACAGAACATTTAACTGCATCCTGATACTTAAAAGGAAGTTGCTCAAATGTTAAACCCTGGTGATAATTATAGTCTCCCTAATTACACCACGGTTACGAGTGTAGTGATACATAGCGGCCGCTGCGTACCATGCATAATATTAATTATTCTATGCATGGTACGCGACGGCCGCTATGTATCACTACACTCGTAACTGTGAATTACACCATGTTTGTTGTGCAGGTTCCGTTTTTCCATTCACTAACATGATTTAGTCAAGTATAGTGAAACTTTACGACACCAACTTGCAGAGTTAGACCCTCAGACCCAGCCACACATAACAGTGAATCTGTAGGTAGGAGGATTGGGCACATTGCATGGCCAACGTGTTGCTTTTTAAAGATCTGAAATTGGAGGAAACATATGGACAGAGAAAAAAATAAGCATTGCATTTTAACTGACCATTTCCTTTTAATGAGTAATCTGATATTTTGTCACTGTCTTTTGCAGGAGCTTCCATCTGTCGTCAATGAAGTCTACAAGATGGCAAAAGTTGAAAGAAACCATAAGTTCATGAAAAGCGAGATGACAATCAACACACTGCAGCAAATTCCCAATGCGACCGACGACAACGTGGTCAAGACAAAAGCAGTCATGGCCCTCAGCTACCTGCTGGTTGACAGTGACGACATGGATCAAGTTCAAAAAGTTACCGAGAAGACCAACGCCATCAGGCAGCTTCTGAACCAGCTGGTTGGTTTTGTACCTCCCAACCAACCGGAGAAAGGGGAGATGTCGGAGGTTGAGTTGCTCCAGAGTCTGGTAAACTATGCAGTCGCTGATGATAACAAACGAGCCATCTGTGAGGAAGGCGGAAAAGATATAATTCCTGCGTTTTTGAACTCGGAGAAGGCTGATGTTCAGCTGTTGGCGACTGAGCTTATCTGGAACTTGACTTTCGTACCAAGTAACCGTCCTCTCCTGCACGAGGTCAAGATCGGTGAGAAAGACATCACTGAACTTTTGAATGACATGAAGAAGTCGCCCAATGACAAGGTCAGGCAAAATGCTGAGGGCGCCCTTTTTGTCTTGCGTGGTCTGAAAATGGTAGGGACAGTTACAAAGGATGAAGTGGAGGCCACCGATGGCGGTGAGAGCAAAGATGCTGATGAAGACAGTGACGATGATGATGTTGTCATCCGACCAAGTTCAGCCAAGCAACTGAGCCCTAGCACCACTGACATAGATTCCAAACCTATTATAGGTTTGCCAGGTGGTTCAGCGCCACCTCCTCCCCCTCCCCCTTATGTAGATGGTGCAGGTGGGATAGACCCTGCACCATCTCCCCCACCCCCACCACCAGCCCCAGCATCTCAGCTTTTTAGAGGACCAGCAGTAGAACCTCCCAAATCACAGAGACTATCTGTACCAGTGTCACCAGCAGATACTCAGAAGAAAGGCCATATCATGTTGAGTTACAACTGGAACAACCAAGAGTAAGTGTAACACCCGTACTACAGGGAGAGACTTTCTCCACCTTTTAACCACCGTGGTTTTGTCCAAACTCAGTGTTTTCAATGATGAGCATGGGCCTGTTTACTGGAGAATGGGGTGAAAAGAAATTCATGCAGATACCTCACAAAAGACAGCATACCACTAGTTTCCATTCTCCATTAAAGCCTTACACAACTGCAGTAGACCACGTAACGTTGAGAACACACAGACCAATACACACTGCCACAAGTTTGCAGTGTGCAGAAGTCCACTGCACTTGTAACAATACCAATTAAGTTATTCTTGAAACAGATGGGCCTGCAGATATAAACACTTTTGAGTTTTCAAAAAAATGTCATTTTCTGTTGAACTTCAAATCACACAGAAAATGGTATCCAGGCAACGACTTGATCTGAAAATATGTTAATCTGGGCTTATAAAGCTTTGCTATTCCATCTCAACCATTTCAATGACAGTATACTGTAACACAAAGTGTTGCAAAGTATTACAATTTATTGCTTGTCATTACTTTGACTACTTTTGACCCTGAGGTCATGTGTCAGAGGTCAATGCATTATTCCTCCTGTCAAATATTCACCTGACATGACGGCAGTGTATATAGGGTTAGCAGTGGCAAAAAAAAAAAGCAGAAGCCATTTCATTACAAAACCAAGATGGTGAAAACTTTACTTTCTCCAAAACCTTCAAAATGAGCTGCGACAAACATTAGACCAAAAAAGTATTGGAAAACTTTGAGAGTCTGATATCTTTACCAGGGGTGCTGAATTACAAGTAATAGCGCATTATGTTTCAGTAATGCTGTACATCAACTGTGAGCATGGGACATTACGACATATACCAGCAGTGCTACCAGTCATGTCAGGGGGATTACGCAGACACATAGTAGCATAGGGTCTCATCCTCTGTCTTTATTACGTATACACATCTCCATGGCAACAAAGCAGCTACATGTATGTACGGCCATTGTAATACACAATCTCTATCGTGAAATACTGTGAGAGAATGCATGATAAATTCCAGACATCTCCTTCAAAGCAATTCTTACATAGTGAGTTGATATTCGGACTGTGCTGTATGTGCAGCATGCATGGCAATGTAACAGTGTGTATATAACTGATTGTTTTTGTTACCCGGTACTCATCTACATTGCATATGCTTATCAATCAGTCTCCATACTGTTGATGAGAGTCACTTTTTTTCTGTATAATAATTTCGAATCCCTCATTTGCAGGGTTGTACTGAAAATAAACAAGAGACTCAGAGAGGAAGGGTACAACACTTGGATTGATGTTGAGAACATGTCCGGTTCCATCTTGGAAGCCATGGCAGTGGCGGTCCAGGAAGCTAGTCTGATCTTAGTCTGTTATTGTAAAAGCTATCAGAAAAGCGCAAACTGCAGAACAGGTGAAAAAAATCAGCATTTTGTCATCCTGTGGACTTCATGGAATACATAACATTGGAATACATATAAACATCATTACTGTGTAACCTTTGTGTACCTGTGCTTATAAAATCTTCATCCTCTAGCTGATAGTTTTCTATTCAATCAATCAGTCAGTCAGTCATCTTTGGTTTCTTTATTTATTTATTTATTTGTTTGTTTGTTTGTTTTGTTTTATTCGCAGAGGGAGAGTACGTCTTTAACTTGAAGAAGGAATTTATTCCGCTGAGAATGCAGAACTTCAAAGCGGAGAACTGGTTGGGAGCTTTGCTGGGCAGTCACCTGTACGTGGATTTCACAGACCATCACAGCAACTTTGATGAGAAAATGACTCAACTGCTACGACAGATTAAACAAAGAAATCACCCTACACTTCCCCAACAGGTAACTATAGTTATTCATTCCTCTGTTTCTGAACCCTAGGGAGGGATGCTAGGTGCCTGCATGGTAACTGTCCACACATTTGTGGCTAATATATACTGGTATATGCAGGACAATATAAGACAGGCAGGAAGGATGTAGGGGATAGAATAATTTTTTTATCATCAAAATTAAGAGCACTATACCCCTTAAAGTTTCATAAGTACCCTTTTTTTTCTTCAATAATTACCGTTTTTTTGAGATACAAAATTACTTAATTTTATATATCTTCAATACTCATTATGGCAGAGGAATATTTTGATGATGAGTATAAACCTCTCACAGAAATGGAATCAGTTCCTCAACTTATATTGCAAAATTACTTTCAAATTCAAGTTCATGAACAGAGCATTAATTGTCATTTTTCAATGATAATAATTTTTTCTTTTCTTTAAAAAAGTGCTGGGTAATTGCTTCAACCAAGAACAATTTTGAGTCCCACTTCTAACTAAAATACATACAAAGTCTATCATAATCTCACCTTTTTTTTTCATAATACCTCAATCAGAAATCAGAAATATATTCTTTTAATTCAGTCCCAGTTGTTTATACCCGCGAAAAGGTTTTAATATAATCATGAGAATAAACATTACTTTATTCTGATAGAAAGTGTACATACATACATGCATGTAATTATTATTATTTTAGACTCCACTAACAGAAACAGATTCAAAGGATGTTGTGCCAGATACTGGAGTAAGTTTGATTTTATTTGCCATTTTTCAGTTCAATTCCCATTTGTGTTTCTCATTCTATCCTTTCTTTTGCTTGTTTCTCTCCTTTTCTTTCACAGTACATACCGTTATGTTCATGCCATCTATCATAAAGATCCACCATAACTTTATATCAGACTCTCTGCACTCTTAAAATAGCTTACAGTTACTTTAGATATCTGTAAGCAACATTTTTGGATGCAGCTTCTAAGTAATTATTTCTTCTCGTTATAGCTTTAGAAATTGCAAGTGTAGACATTAATTTTCACTGTTTGTATTTTATTATAAAATGCAGAATAGAATATTGTCAGAGGACCTTAGCCCTTGCCAACTGGTTTTATGCCATGTGTATCTTCCATGCCACCGTAGTCTATAGTAGCTACCATGCTATTTGCACGATTTGTTAAACGTTAGTGTGATTGATATTGTTTGAACCTGCCATTCAATGCAATACTACTGAATTTGGGGAAAAATGTATTGTCAGTCCAAGAACAGACCAATCCTTTTTGTACAGTTTGTATTCTCTGTTCCTACTCAAAATATGAAAAGTTTTAGCATTTTACATATAATATAATCTCAATATTACACATACATCAGAAATCTTTAAAAGATCTCATCAAATTAATTACTTTCGCCAGAAGATGCCAAAATCTTGTGCAAAAATTAGCATGCTACTTAAAGTTGAATGTGAATATTTTGAGCTTTTTGAAAATATCCATTAGGTAAATTGGTGTAAGCTATAAAGTCTGTGGTTATGTGATCATTGATTTTTTGAAACAGAAAACCACTTTATAGCTGCTGCACAAAATTGAGCCTTTTTGTGAAAAAAGTGTGCCAATTTCTTTAAGGTAGTATGCGCCTCAAAAGTGAAAGACTTATTAACTTTTGCTCAAACTTTCCTCAATGAAACTTTCAACCATACTCTTTCATAATCAACAATAAAAATTTGGGGTCACCATGCAAAGTTTGGAACTAGCAAAACAATTACTCAACATTTTGTGATATAATTCAAAATGGCCGCCATCTCTGTGTTAACTCTATGGAGCAAAAATTAAATTTTGAATTTTTGAAATTCTAGACGATGAAAGTTTTTCTTCCTCCAAGAGCTTTAAAATGAGCTCCCACAAGTGGTAGATCAGAAAAGAATTGTAGAAATTTGAGAGTGACTCTCTGTCCCCGCGTTCTACCTTAAAGATGGCTGCCACTCTTTCAAAAACTAATTTAGTTGTTTGCAGTGTTCAGTTTCAGATTCACAAAGTAACTCCCTGGTTTTTTAAGGTAGTTCATGCCTCGAGCACAAAAAAACTTAAACTTGCACAAACTCCTAAGCAAACTTTCAACCATTCTTTTTCAAAATCAAGAATGAAAATCAGAGGTTCACCGTGCAAATTACCAATCTTTGAAATTCAAAATGTCCACCATCCCTGTGTTACCTCCATGGGGAAAATAAAATTCCTGATTTTCACAAAACAAAGCTGGTGAAAACTTTATTTACTCAATGAGGTTCAAAATGAGCCACCACAAATGGTAGGCCAAAAGAATATTGTAAAAGTTTGAGTGCCGACTATCTACATGTGTATATGCAAGACACATTCTACCTCAAACTAATACAGTAACTGTAACATTTTGGTCCACAGACCCTAATTTCCAGAGGGTCTATGATTGGTCGAACCTAATTTCTCTATTTATTTGTGTTCATGTAAGTTTAGTTTATTTCCTCCTTTTTTATCAAATGACTTTTGGGAGTTCTAAAACGACTACAGTGCAAGTGAGTAAAATCTCCACTCTCTTGGTGTACATTTGCATTTTCTTTCCAACAGAAGAAACGAACTGCCAGCATTGCAAGTATCTCTCCAAACACAGAACTGGTACTGTATTACAGTCATTACTTTGAAATTAAAAGTGTTGTGACAGTGTGCTTTCACCTTCTGTAACACCACATGACCTTTCACCCTTTGTCTCCCATTAACCCAATGGTGGTGAAGTTCAATAACTGTCTTGCAATTTCATACTGTGATGTACAGTATAATATTTATTTTGAAAAGTTACGTACATCCTGTAAGCTTTCAGTCTTTTTGTGCTAGTTTTATTTTCCTTGTTTTCATGTTGTCGTGCATCTCAAGGGTGTATTTTTGAGAATGTACACATTCTTTAATTTGTTTTCTTCTTCAAAAACTTTATGCAACCCCATTTTGTCTCTTTTCAATCAGGCTGGTGGACCTATACACTAGAAAGCCAAAGCAAAGTGAAATGTATTCCCAACAATAATTTTTGAAATAGTTCAAATACATTTTTTTCGGGCTAATTTGTAACATGTGCTAGCTTCCAAAGCTCTACAGGAGATGATTGTCATTGGTCTTCAACTTGAATTTGAAAAATGGTTTCTGTAGCTTGACAAAGACAGCTAGTTATCCATGAAAGTTCAATGTAGTCCATCGGGCAACCAGATTCCAATGATAATTTTTGAAATAGTTCAAAGAAATTTTCTTTGGGCTAATTTGTAACATGTGCTAGCTTCCAATGCTCTACAGCAGATGATTGTCAGTGCTCTTCAACTTGAATTTGAAAAACGTTTTCTGTAGCGTGACAAAGATAACAATCCATGAAGGTTCAATGTAGTCCATTGAGCAACTAGATAGTAGGCCATACCTGTACCTTTATGTACATTATTGATACTAGATGTTAGTGTGAAATATATAGCTCTATTTGACATTTTGTAGTTTGATTTTCCTGTATGTTATAGATAGTGAATTTCATGACCTATGTGTGTTTTTATTTCATAAAAAGAGCCAAGATAGTATGTACCACAATAGTGAAAGACTGAAACATTTGCCCAAAAGGGTTTCCTCAATGAAACTTTCAATCATTCTCTTACCAAATCAAAAAGGGTCACCATGTAAAGTTTGGGTCTTGAAGAAAAAATTGCCTAACATTTTACTTGTATTTTAAATTCAAAATGGCCGCCATCCCTGTGTTGGATAATAAAAATTTTCGGTTTTCAAAAAAATGACACGGTGAAAATATTTACTCCTGGGGCTTCAAAATGAGTGCACACAAGTTGTGGATGAGAAATGTATTGTAAAAGTTTGAGAAGCAGAAAATCTGTCCTCAAGATGAATTCTATCTTAATGTAATAAAGTGAAGCAAATGATAATATCCAACATGGTAGATCAGGGATCAGGAATCCTGCAATTAATATTCATTATCTTATTATAATATTGAAGCAGATATGAATCATTTTTATCACCATAATTCATAATTCTACCATAATTCAAAACTCCACACATTCTTTATGTTAATGCATCATAATGTATATTTAATTGACATAGCTGTAAATTTTTTATGTTTTCATTATGTTCAGTAATGCATTTTCTTATCCATCTTCCTAAAGCATGTTGAAATACTAAGGTATTAGATTTGACACACAAGACATTGTGTGCAATAATATTCAGTGCTATTGTTGACAGATGAATTCCCGTTGAGACAAAAATTCAGTCGTCAATAATAATATTGGACATTAAATACGAGTAGGATACCAAATTTTGCTGCATGATTTTAGGAGTATACAAAGTATTTGCATATTAAAAAGCAAACCAAAATTTGATAGAAAATTCATCAAACGTTACACCTGATGTGAAATACATGTACCATATACAGATTCAAAATTTCAACATTTTGCATCTTCTTATAAAGTAGTAACCTATTTCACTAGCCTTATGAATAATTGCATTTTGTTTTTATATGACAAACTGTTTTAAATTCTTTGTTTTCAAATTAACCAACCTGAGTAGGTTTTGTCAGTTGAGGTAGCATTTTTCTGAACCGAACCGTGTTTAGATTATTCAAAACTTCAACATTTTGCTGATACAAGAATGTTTTTCAAAATCTTGCTGCTCTTAAAAAATACTCACTCAGCCCAAAATCTGAACAAGTATGAAATTATGGTGACAAAGATCAGCAGAAATTGAAGTATGTTAGTCCTTTAAACTCCAAATTTTGGTACAGTCTCCGTGTTTTTATTGGTAAGGACCGGACCATTACAGAAAGATGAAAGGCTTAACACTGCTACATACTCCCTAATCTTATGGTCTGAATTGCATGTGGAGAAAATATCACAGATACAGTACAATATGGTCAGCATCTCTTCACAACTAGTGTTTCTATATTTTCTTCTTAGTTTGCCAAAGCCACTCGATAGAATTTGCTTATATATTCAGTATCTTCAAATAGTTTGTCTGATACAGTACCTGTCCTCTGCTACAGCATATCTGTTTGTTCTCTTTACAGAGTCGACCTAGCAGTAGTGAACTTGATTTCCCTACACGGTCATCCCCCTTGCCTCCAATCTTAACCAAAGAGGACAAAGTCCGAGAGTGGACCTCTGATGAGGTCAGAAACTGGTTTACGACAAGTCAAATCAACAGGTCTGGCTCTGTTCACACTGTACTCACTCAACAGAAAATCAAATTGTCTCTGAATCAGTTGATTCTGTTTTCATTGATGTGGAAAATATTTCATTGGTAATTTTTGCGATATTCTGTGAAAGGTGTTTCCCAAACAGTATCAGAGGCATGATGGAATTTTCCGATGTGAGAAAAGTCTAGTCTAGTCTGTCCGCACTTGCTAAGTGTGCATTATCTATTAAAGAGCATGTACTGTCTCAAATCAAAATTTTTCAAACCCATTTAGACTGAATCATAAGATTGTATAACAAGTTAGTCATTTGTTTTACCGTGGAAAAATGATATCAACCATCCTGTTTTTACGAAACATTTGGATGTATTTCAAATTCTTCTTCATTGCAACATATACATTAATTTAATATCTGCCTTTACATTGTTGTGTTACATGATAGTTGTTGCAAGAACTCACAATTCAAGCTTTTTAATATTTGTTTCAATACCCATTGCATCTTTCATAGAATACCAACCAAAATGTTCTCAGAATTTGTAATATTTTTCAGGATTGTTACTTCAATGACTAGTATACATGCTCATGTAGTTCACAGAATGCCAGGATGCAGCCACAGAGAATTCCAGATGTTGCTTTATATCAACAATATAGTGTTGTCCTTAATTAAACATACTGGATAGTTGTAATATGAAAACAACAGTTTGATGTTTTCTTATGTACGAAAGATGAAATATGCAGCAAAAGTAAGATGCAATAACCCTGTGTTAGATTGCTGTGTCAGATAATGGTTTGAAAATACACCGAAACAACAAGCTGAGTACTGCTTGTTATTTGAACCCAGTTTTCTTTTTCTCACAAAATGTACCAAGCATTGACCTTTGTATTGTGGCTCTTTTCACTAAATTATTTTGCTTCTTCTTCAGATACAATGAAGCCATGCTGAGTCGACTGACCGGCCACAATCTTATTCAACTCCATAACTTGAGAAAAGAGGTAAAATATAATTTATTGTGCTTATGAAAAATGCTTCTTTATAGTGAATACTGAAATGTGTACTTAGGCAGTGTTTTCATCAGAATATTTATTCTCAAAAACAAAAGTGGACTTTCTTTTATCCGAAAACCTTTTGCTGGGCAAATTTTTCCAGGTCGCCTTGACTTTTCCAGGTTTTTTCAATCCTATTTGTTGCAGGCTCCTGAGTTTTTCTACAAGTGTTTGCAGACTGATTTTGGAATGGATCTACTGGACATCCTGAAATTTGCCCAGGAGCTTGAGAACCTGAAATTGTAACACTCCAAAACAGATGAATGTGTCTCTGTCATCAGCTGGATTGCAATAGACTGTAGGTGCAAAATCAACGTACTTTCACGAAACATACATTATCTTTCAATGTCACACACAGTGTATTGTACTGTGGACCTTTTCACAAAACGCAGAAGTATGTAAAGTTAGTTACTTCGCAGGTAGAAGTTTTATCATCCAACAATCATTATAGTGTAAAATCATTAATAATTCAATGGGATTTTAAATTTCACCATTTTCGCTGACACATGAAATCAGCTTAATTAAACCCCCATGAATATTAATGATTTTACATGACACATCTATCAGTATATAGTGGGTTCTAGTTGATTTGAAATTAACAACTATTGCAATGTATATTTCATTGACAAGAGATCTACGCAGGTGATCTATGCATTGTTTGGCATTGTCAGCCCACAAGTGTGGAATAATCATGTTAAGAATTACTGCTTGATTTAAATTATATTCTGTTTTCATCGGTGAAATTTTCAATAAATCCATAAAATTTGGGCTTTTATCGCTGGTCAGTTTTTGCTTAAAAAAATACATGACATGTGAAATTTTTGTTCTGTTCCTGCTAACTATTAAAATTTTTTTGGATTAAGTTTATTTGGAATCCTGTCAGTACAACAAGCACTTTCTTACAAGAATTCAACAAACAAAACAATTATATGAAATTTGAATTGATAACATCATACTAGGAAAATAGGTCTCAAATTCCAGATTTATATTTTTGGGATATGCTTGCAGTTTATGACATTCCTTGCCAATGCCTAACAAACCTAATTTTATAGACAATTTGGTTTTATGAAAATCGTTATGTATAGGTGAACAGGTGTTGTACATCATCGGTTTGAATAAGATCAAGGATTTTGCTGCATTCAGCCTCGGTGAACTTATAAAGACATTTGCAGTCGCTGTAATATGTTACCATATTTGAATATAATGTGTAACCGGTAGTTATTTTCAGAGTCAGTTATTTCTGCTTCACCCAGATGCTTATTTTGTAGATTTTAAATACAGACCTTTTTTCAGTTTCAGTGTGCTGGGTAGAGTATAAGCCTATTATATAGTATATTTTTATCCATTACATTATTTCTCATTGAGCATTTTGTACTGCAACTTAACATCATGAATTACCAAAGATACAGTATAATGCTGTCAGCATCAGTTAAGGCCTTGTCAGACCTTGACGATTTAGCCAGCATATGCCGACCTATCAGAGTTTCTCTCAAATGCTGACTTGCTGAACTAACAATGTATTTTTCAATTTTGGGCATATACATAGTGTATTTATAACCTACTCATAGGTTAAAAATATGTTTTGGGTACGCTAGACAATTTTGGCTTATATGTTAACTCATAAGTAACGTGTGTCAACAAGCACATAACCTACCTACAACTTATGGCCCGTGTGTGCAAGGACGTATGAGCCATACGCTGGCATACATCGAAAAAGTTTGTGCATGCACAAAAGTTTTCGATGACCTTGCCGCACTACGACATATACCAGAGTACTTCAGTGTGCTCTTAACCTATACAAAACTTATCCATAATGTACTCAACGTATGCTAAGCGTATTTGCCAAATTTTTCATATGTTGGCATACGCTGGCTAAATCGTCAAGGTGTGACAGGGCCATTAGCTTAATTTATTAACCTTTGAGCCTTCTATTTCATATTTTAACATGTCATATCTACACAGCCAGTAACAACATCTACCAGTATTTGTATTATTACGTAACCTCAAATCAACGTCCATCCATACCTTTATTTTGTACTTACACGACCCGAGGCTGCTTTACAAAAACATATATTTTACGAAAACATATTTTTTTAATATATGTGATTATTTTCATATTTTTTGTAAATTGATTTTCAATTATTATTTAACAACTGTCAGAAGATTTTATTTCTATGGTGAATGAGGTCAAAATGGAATGTACATATGTAGATAATTGTATAGTGTGTCTTTTACTATGTAATAAATTATGATTTACTTTGATGCAGAAAATATTCTTTAGATAAATATTTTGTACAATGTTGATACCCATTTCATTAACATACTCAATGCCTTTATGTTTTAGTAGAATTCATTTACTGAAAACCACCACAGATTAACGCCATGACATAGGGTGAAAAATACAGTTGACAATTCGTGAACTTGATGTCCACGTATATTTCCTACCGGTAGAAATAGTTGTTATTGTTTCAGTTTGTTTTGTTAGCACTCCTTGATAGCTGTGAGCAACGGTTCCTTCCTTAGCTTGTGAGTTCAATGTACATAGTGTAAATGAATGTAAATAATGAAAAACGATCTGTAGATATATTTCTGATAAACTTGCTTGTCATGGTTGTCAACACGGCAGTTGCAGATTTTCAATCTATTTGACATATTTAAGTCAAAGGTAATGAAATCTGAACTTGTCAGACAAATAAAATTTGAATCTCTCCTCTGTATATACTTTACTGACACTGTATTACTCTTTCATCTCTTCACCCCTGATTCCACGTAAACAGGTCCATTATCATTTAGGATTTGGACCAAACCATTATGGTGAAAGGGTTTAATTGTATTCTTCAAATGTAGTGTCTCTTTTAACCCTCTGACTACCAGACTTTGGAACATTCTCATTTGTTTTCAATGGGATGAGTGAACCAGTGTACAGGGAAATTGGGGTAAACGGATTGAGCTCCAGTAGATGGTTGTATTGTGTTACAAGGCAGTATGTGGGCTTGTACTTAGCTTCTTAGTATTTTTATATGCGAGTGTTGTATGAACCTTGCAACCTACTTGATATTTCAATCAAGCCAAAAGAAAATTTGAAGTCCTTGTTACTGTATATCATTTCTTGTAACATTTTTATGTTGTATTTTTTTAATGGTGATATTTGGCTTGTTTGCAGGCAGGAACTTTGACAATGAATATGTGACTTCAAGGGTATACAAACACACTCCCCATGATATTTTTTTCTGTCAGTACTTACTAGGCTATTCTGATACATTTTCTCAAGTGCATCGTACAGTACATCAAATTTCCATCCAAAGCAACCATTCAGTTATATTAAAGAAGGATATGGGAATGGATTTGCCAATTGCGTGGGAATGAAGGGAACCAGAATTCCATGTTATCCCTGAATCTTTTGAAAGAGTCTCAAAGCCAAATTAAGATTGCAAGGTGATCACACAGCATCGCGGAAATGGTAATCATTTGCCGCCATTCAAGTTTCACTTTTGTCCCTGTATGCATATACAGCGTCAGTGAGATAGTTCAATGAATATGCAGTCAAACCTGTGCATAGTGGTCACACATGGGACCAAGATAAAGTGAATGGGTGTGTGGAAGTTGCATTTCTATAGAGGGTGGGTGTGGCATTACTTTCAGAGTAGGTGATGTGCTGATCCGTGAACTTAGGAAAAAAAGACAGGAATTGTACAATTCAATAATCATAGATCTCTTGAAAAATTATGGTACATTCTTTTTAATTTCTGAAACAATTGTGATCGATGCAGATATAAATTCCTTGCTTTGGATTCATTTTGGGCATTTTCAGACAGAGGTTATTCAAAGTCAGGTATGATGAATATTACACAAAGATACTGTACCAATGTCAAACAATTACATGCAACCAATGACCATGTAAAAGAAGTGGCTATTCTGTTGAGGGCGTTTTTAGATGTAAAATACTACAGATTTGACTCTTCAAACATTTTTCTATCATGTATGTAAAGCCATGAAAAATTGCGTGTGGTTGCAGTAGAGTTAACCTTTCCCATTTCATACCTCTAACCCAAAGCATTTTTATTCACATTTCAAAATTGACAACTTTAACCCCTTTTTATTTCATCTCAGTGAGCAAACCAAGCCAAAAATTTCCCATATAACAGTAACATATCCCATTTCTGAGCCATGTTACAGGAAAACACCTTTTTTTTGTATTTCTAAGGGTCCGCGTCTCAGATTGTCGCAGAAGTTCAAGAAACGAAATTCCTTCGTTTATATCAAAACCCCCTTCCCCCTCCCCCTAAAGGAAACTTCAAAAGTGTGAAATGTTCATGTCTGCCTGAGAGTACAATGTTGCATTTTGCTATAGCTACTAAAGATGTATTCCCCTTGCCACATTACAATTAAAGTAATCGATCAGATTTGAGTACTAACAGGGCATTTTACTGCAAAAACGTTTCATTTTATTTTACTTTCCCTTTTTGCATCTCTTGTGCTGTTCTTTGTCTTTGCGAACACGCAATTTGTACTTGGTAGGGGTGGTAAATAAGGGAGAAACTTTGACAAGGGGGCCCAGGCATGTTCAATCATATTAAAACGACTATGACCAGGTGCATAACAAGTGAGAATAAAGACTTCTAGTGCTTAACGTCTTTGTATAATTTGATGAATGAAAGGTTTAGGATACAATGTTAATATCGGTAAATTGTGCTTCGGGTACAAACGAGATGAAAACAGTTACAAATTTGTTGGCACGAGTGTGCAGTTTTTCTTTAATTTAAAATAAACACACGAAAACTTGTGATCACAAAATAAAAGTGCGAAAGTGAACTTCATTAACTGAATGGAGGTCAAACCCCCTCCCCCCCTAAACGAATGAATTTCGCTTTTTGAACTTCTGCGACAATCTGAGACGGTCCCTAACATACCAAAGACTTTCAAAAACTAAGGACATGAGGGCTGCATTTCTATTCACAAAATACTGCCATCTTCACGGTGATGTCACTATGTCATCTTTCAGATAATCATGATGTAATTGACAATCAGGCATCTGATATATCATGGCTTGCCAGTGATATTACATTCCTTCAAAGATGATTCAATATTTTTTCTCTTTCCTTTTCAATCACCTCATGAAATTCTACATAACATCATGCACACAAGTATGTGTGTTTCTTATCATCACAAATTGAACATGGTCAAAGTCAAGGATGTCACAATGCCTTTTGATTTGATTGTTACAGTCAATGATATGTATATTTCAGTGCTTAAGTCAATAATGTATATATTTCAATGCTAAAGTCAATCATTTTATAGTTTTTATGCACTTTCCTGCATCCTATGTCCAATCATTGATGTATTTGATTCTGTTATTTTTACATGCTATAGGCAATCATAGCTAACAACATTATGTACAAATCAGGTACTAATTTTTACCAGCTTGGCAATTATCTGTTCATGTCATTAAAATCATGATCATAAGATCAATATCACTTTGTATTGCCTTATGAATCATATTTAATCAGTCACTCCCAGTGATACGATCAGTCTGAATCTTCATGATTTGATGAGCGCTTTTGCATTATTGCCATATTCCCTTAGTTCAACAGGCCAATGCATACCAGCATGCAAAGAAGAGTGAATAATTAATTTTGTGCAAGATCACAAACTTTTGCTGATAGTTGTCCTGATACCACAAAAAAATGAACAAATTTGCTTGTTCCTGTATATATCAGAATATTCAGTACTGTTGTTTACATTGCTGTGACTATTTATTGTATTTGCCTTTGGTTGCGTCAAAGTGGTTGAACTTTGTAAACTATAGATGCAGCTTCTAACACTGTGAAGTTTTATATTTCATTAAGGTAGAACGCACCTCGGGGACAGATATTCGGACTCTCAAACTTTTACAATTCTGTTTTGATACACCACATGTGGGGGTTCATTTTAAAGCTCTTGGTGTAAGAAAACTTTTCATCGGCTTAGTTTTTCGAAATTCAAAAATTTTTATTTTTCTCCATAGAGTTTACACAGAGATGGCGGCCATTTTGAATTTCTAATATTGGTATATCTTGGGTAATTTGTTTCTCTAGTACCAAAATTTGCACCGTGACCCCCTATTTTTGTTCTTGATTTTGAAAGAGAATGATTGAAAGTTTCTTTCAGGCAAGTTAGAGCAAAAGTTTACGTCTTTTACTTTCGAGGTGCATACTACCTTAAGCAGAGTTGCAGCATTTAGTTCAAACCAGTATACATGTATATGTGTGC
>LD533045.1:295060-306286 GCA_001465055.1 Ptychodera flava | reverse complement strand
GCGATTTTATCTGCATCGTTCCCTATTCGTGCACTGTAAGGTGCGCATAACACAACATATTTTGCTCAAACTCTCTTGTTTGCAAAGACTCATTCAATTTTCATGAATTTGTTAACTCAAGATTTAAATATTTGTTGGATTCGTCTTTGAGCATGACAAGCAGTCGTGTTTGGTTGAGAAAGAAGTTTAAATATATGCAAATCATCCGATTTCCTGTGTTCTTTTTTCTCCCGTGTTCAACATTAAAAATAAAATTAACTATGACAGAGTCAAATTTTATGAAATTTTCACGTTATGTTCTTTCAATATTTCATAACAAAAAGGACAATTTCGTATGGCGAAACAGTCTTACATTTTGAATAAGAGTATTTCAATTTTGCTTATCATGATTTTAATCACTTTTTTGAATGTCTGTCTTTCAACCGCTGACTTAATGAGAACAGATAATGCGAAACAACATGTTCGCTTTTCCCGACATATGATTCATTGTCTCGAATAAGATATTAAATTTCATAAAGTAGTGACGTGACACGCGATTTTTATCATTTATACTAAAATTGACGTATTGTAAATATATACCCTCTTCATTCTTCGAGTAAACTATAAACTGCTACCATAATAAACCTTAGATTCTCTGCTTTTAGAAAATTTAGTGAAAAGATGAGGGTTTTTTATATTATCTTCGATAGGTAATGTTGCTTTCTAAAAGTGTTGGTTAAATGCAGCGCTATTGCCTTAAAGGGACATTAGCTGTAACTGTTGACTAATTTTTCACTACTCTGTTTCAATGTATCAACTACAGAATATTACTATAATCCGATCATCATGACCAATGCCCGGTGTCTTGCTTGCCAACACAGCCTGTATATGTGAAATGACCATTGTTATTGTTGATAAATGTATTCTAGTCCGGACCTGAATTCAAAATTTAAACAATAACAATACACATTATACGCATATAAGGTATATTTATGTGCTAAATATTAGGAATTTCTCCATGGTTCAGGGATTCACGCCAGAAACTGCAGATGATACACAAAAAAAAACAAAATAAAAAAAAATGACCAAAGTTACAGCTAATGGATCTTTAAATGTGAGATCCTATAGCCGATCGGTGTTCACATCAATATTGAAATACCTGTTGTTATCTATCCATCATGGACGGACACCTAAACAAGACCGAATGTTTCAGTCTTCAGGTGCAACCGCAACGTGAAACCGTGTCAGTTGCCGTGCTTTTGTCGTTGATGCAGCTATATTGCTGATAAAACAGATAAAAGCACGTTTCTTTTACAAATTATTCCCTTGGACAGTTTGTTACTTACGTGGTAATGTCTTCGCCGTCGCCATGATCTGGAACATCGTCTGCATGCTCTTCCGTCATCTCTACATCAACATTATTGTCATCCTCCATCGGCTTTTCAGGCTGTCGTGTGACTGATTTGACACTGAACATTCTGAGATAAGTTTTTTTTTTGTGTAAAATGAAGACGACGCAGTGCGAGTGTTATTCACATCATGCAACGACAGGGTATAAAGCGTTGAGCGACTTCTGTGGTCGATTGTGTGGTACAGGTGTGTGCCTATCGAACGTCGCGTCGCTCCACATTCTTCATCGTTTTGTGACGTCACGAAACATTTGTTCCACCACACCACGACACACGTTCATGATTATATCGATTACGTCATATCTGATACGTACCCATGGTGATGAAAAGTTCCTTTTATGGACAAGGTACATCTAAGGTCATACACAATACCCATAGCCTGAGACTGAAAATACGGTGCTCTTGCTCGCGTAAACAAGCAAAATGATTCCGCAAACTGTTTTTCATGACTGCTAGTCAAAATGCACCGCAAAGTCATAGAACGAGTGGATTTAGGGAGCGTTCATTTTGTATGATGGGGAGGGCCGTGAAATTCAGGGAGTGGTTTCATTTTTGCAAAACGAATACGGAAAGGATTTAAATTTTACAATAGACAGTATTTCACAATAGATTTGTATGGAAGTAAACTTATGTAAATTACCAAAATAGAACAAACAATTCAAAAAATGGAACAGAATATGGTTTATTCAGTATGAAGTCTGGTCACAATATAAATAGGATACTATCAGAAACAGTGCTAGTAGTAATGGTATAAGTAAATCAGTATAATAGGGAGTTCGCTGTGTACCCCGTGCGTGTACCTAAGCACAAGCGGCTGCACAACTGCTCACGCACGCAAGATCATGAAGAGCGCCCCCTGGCGATAGTGACAGGACATCATTCTTTACAAATGTGCCATGAAAGTTGAAGGGGCTATCTTTAATAGCTGCAGTACGGTAGCTCCAGGTTTTGCCTGGATATTTGGGTTGGACGGCAAATACCCAGGCACAACCTCAAGCTACTGTACTGCAGCATTACCCCTATCATCGAAGGAAACAACTATGTCAGCACACTTGGGAGTATGAACAGCCAATCCAAATCATTTTCCAAGAAACTGACATCACCAAAACTGAGTGTCTAACCAGTTTGATTATTTAATGACTTGTGGTCCCACCCATGAGTAGCCCCCTCGCACAGAGGTTTTCCTGATTGACAATGTGAGACACTGTGTACAGGTATAGCTATGGTGAATATGTGAAGTTAATAGAGAAGCTTTTGCAACAATGCAATCCACTATCTATCAAGAGACCAAGAAACAATGCCCTTTGATGACTTTTTTGTTCCCTTTATCAACTGTAGCTTTGTGTACAGGTTATGCTGAGAATGTGACAATTTGTCCATTGATTCCGGCGTTCATTTCAATGTGGCATACACTTGTAAACTAGAAGTTGACCATCAGTGACAAAACTGAATATTGTTGTAACTGTAGTATGCTACCCACCTTTTAAAGTGTATAATAGATAAGTGTGATGACAAAGGTCTTCAAAAAAATAGTGTATCAAATAACTGCCATATAAAGATTGACAAAATCTAATGATCTGGAGATAAATAGTTTTATTTGAAAGTTCTTGAAAACAAATCCACATTGTGCTGAGATGTGACGGCTCTACAATATAGCTGTCATACAACCATATCTACAAAACTGTTGAGAATGAATACGGTTTCGTCAAGTTGCAGTTCCGTTTGCTCCAACCTGAAAGACAAAAAGGAACAGCATCAATAACAGGTGTTCCGATTTGATCAGACCTGATATACTTGCTTGATATATCAAGCATAAAAGTTACAGACAAGGAGCTTTAGTGTCTAGGTGTTGAATCCTAATTTACCAACTGTCACTATAAGCTATCAAATATGAAATATACCATATATGATGCGTTAGTCGTAAATATTCATAATTGAATCATTACCTTGCGTTACTGACTGAAACAATAGAGTATCAAATCTGCACAAACAAATACTGCAACATTCATATGCTTCAAAAAAAAAATGCCATGAAACAAAGGATGGGTTTTTTCGTATCATAAGACTAACAGAATAGTATGTTTTTTAAAAATTTAATTCTTTATGTAAAAAAAGCAATACATTTTGAATTTTTATGCATCTCATATCTCATTTAAAGGGCCAGTAATGCTAACTTTTGATGACTTTTTCAATGTTATTGTTTGCAATGTCAACCATAATTCCTTGTTCTACTTCCAAAGCATGTTGATATACGCAGTGTTCAGCTTGTCAACTCAGCATGTACATGTGTAAACTGCATTGTTATTGTTGACGAGTGAATTCTGGTCCGGAATAGAATTCAATTGTAAACAATAACAGTGCACTTTGCACGTATAGATGCTATGTTGACAAGATAAGTAGTGGGTGTCAACTTTTTTTGTGAGTGGAATAAGAATTTGTAATTGGCACACAAAATAAAAATAATGAAAAGATAAAAGTTTAAGCATTACTGGCCCTGTAAACTTTGCTCATGCAAAACAAAGCTACACTGGAGTTCAGAGTCAGTCGAGCATTTACTCACTTCTTGAACGTATTCTTGAGTTTATTCAGCTGAACTCTCTCAGCAGGCGTGATCATCTCTTCAACCTCGGCGGCTTGGTCAGCATTGGCACCGCTGTTCTGCAGCGAAGCGGAAATGGCTTCCACTTTCAGGGACTTCTCCAGTAGTCTCCTGTTGGCACGGAATGAAGAAAGCCCATCATCACACAAATGATCAGACTGACATTGATAAAAAATTACTGGAAATGATGAGAAAGGCAAAATTGTCCCCTGCATGGACATAATGTACGTATGGCATACAGACATGGTATACAGACAGGTATCCTGCTGATATAAGTACTCTAGCCTTGCCTGTCATAAAGCTAAAACTATTGATGTAGCTTACACGGGCACCATGACACGATTGCTTTATATATATGCTGAGGTCAATACAGGAGGCCACCCAAATACATACCTAATACCAGACTCTGAGCCACCTGACCCTCTTATGATGATCTCTTATAGTAATGGAATCCAAGTATTGGAATTTCACAATTTCTTGTTTATCTTTAGTATTTTGATTTTCGTGTACAAATGTGTTCAACATAAAAGGAGAACAACATATTTAATCAGATTAAGAGTCCGAAAGAGAAAAAAAGTAATATAGAAAATGCAAGATAAAACAGAACAGTTCAATGTTCAACCTCTTTGTACAGCAAACTTGATTTTGAAAATGAAATACTCTCAAATATTTGTGTCAATGTTGCATACAAGTGTATACCTTCCATTTTCCCCTCCTCTCAAGATTATACTCACTTATTCTCATCATTGTCATGTTCCCTCCTTGCTATCATGTTTGTCTGTGCTTTGTAACATCTCTCTAGTAGCATCCTGCTGACTTCATTCAGATTGACGGAAAATAGGTAAATGGTCCTGGATGGGGCATGGTCTGGAGTGCGTGGGATCTCCTGCAATGCCACAATATGGTCTGAAAACATCCTGTAGAGGAGTTCTTTGGCTTCCTTGGCAGGAATCATGGCAAACTCCTCAACCTGAATGAAAACAAACAGAAATCTGCTTGTTACATATATTGTCAAATCTCACTGCACAGGATCCGTATCTTGCTAATTTATCATAACGTGTCATCACACACCCTGTCTTACAGTTTTTCTTTAATACATTTGTAATGTGTAGCAAACCCTCTATAAAGCATGAAGTTGACCTGCCCTGCACTTGTTCCCTAATAGAACCTTTTTTATTACCTGATATTGGAAGCAGAGGTTCCTGACTGTCTCTGCTCATGAGGTACAGTATCACATTCAAAAACGTTGTGCAAGGATGACACAAGAAGCAAATCAGATACACAACAAAAATCAAAATGTCATTGAGAAAATGAAGCAAAAATGATAACAACAAAAGCCATTCATTCATATGAGGCTGTATGAAATAAAGACACATTTGTAAATACCATAAATACTTTAAGCATATAGTTAAAAATTTTCTCAAGGCTTTTGACATTTTATTGGCATTAAAATTCCCTACAATCATCCATCTCCCTCGGCAACTGAATTCACTGCAATAGTTTTACAATATCCTGTGACAAGTTCATGTTTTATTTCACCAAGCAAGTAAGTCGTTGTTTACCATAATACATACCAAAAAATTTCACATACATTCACATGATTCTCACACAGAACAAAACAGAAAACAATAAAGATATGAGGTATGTTTTTAACAATCCTGCATCTTGTTCCCACCTGTTTCTGTTCTAGATGTTTCTTGAGTAGTAACAATCTGAAAATCCTGTAACACTTGGATCCAAATCTTTCCTGGATAACAGATTCTACGTGTGCTGTGCACTGAGTCTTGATTGCTTTGTAAATATCTGATGCCATGTTAAGACATTTTGCTCACACAGGTTTTTTTCAGTATCCTAAAACTTATCAAGGTGGGTCAATAGGTGGCGCCATAGCAATGTTTTTTAATCCGAGCCCTGTTCAGAGAGTATTCCGTTTTCAAATTTTGACATTTGCTTTGTGATCTTTACGGTATTGTAACATACTTTCCAAGATGCTCAAATCTATATGCTTTGCTATGACTTGTGGAAAAATATGGCTATTTTGTGCTATTGCTCAGTTCACGCAGTCATCTTCTCTCGAAATTACAACAAATAATCAAATATTACTTAGAAAAGTATTAGTCTCAACAGCTAGGCATATAGCTAAATCAATCTATTGTACACTCGGGGAATACCATAGATTGCAATCTGAGTAAAATCAGATGTAGAGAAATGGCGATATTTCCACCTTTGCTTGTTCTTAGCTGTTTTTGTTAGTTGCCAGTTGCCTCAGTGCATCTGAACCCCTGCCAAAGGATATCACATTCAAATTTCGTAAATTTTTTTAATACAATGCTGCAATCCATAGTAAGTGGCATTTGTAAGCTTCTTCTTGATTGGTCAGCCGTTCTGGCCGATGTGCGAGATTTGAAAGAGATCTTCTATGGAAGTGGTTCAGATGTAAGTTGTCAACTAGTAGATAACAAGAACAGCAACGAACAAGCTAGGTAGAAACATACCATCTCTACATCTGATTTTAATCACATAGCACAGACCATGGTCCCCCCCCTCTATCACGTGATAGAGGGACTGTGCACAGACTTTGCATCACGGTCCTCTATCACAATAGATAGAGGGACCATGTTTGCATGCATACATGTAGATGGTTCAATGTGTACATGATATCTATGGTGAGTTACGACAAGGATACTGATTACGTACATGCCACCTCCACTTTCGCTATTCTTACTGATAAATTCACTCTGAAAACGAAAAGATGGGAATTAAAACAATGCTGTTACACGCCTTCTACAGGAGAAGAATTCTCAATAGCACAATAGCGCTGTTCCCAGTTACAGGTTTGATGCTAAAAATAGCTGCACGTGTGTGACATATGACACTGCTGCTGAAATGCAGGACAAATTTTGCCATTGCTTTTTGTGTTGCTGTTGTTGCACCTTGTTGTCTAAGCCATGACTGTGTCTTTAAATATACATTATAACACTAGCAGTCAGCTACTAAGTTGTATTTGTGTCATATTTGCCTGCGGTTTTTCCAAAATTATTGAAAAAATGTGGATAAATACTTATTCTTGCATATTAACGAGAGAACATTGATGTTATTGGCAAGCAGTGCAATTAGTTTATATGTTACGCATAGGTTATGTTTTTAACCAACACGCACAATTTTATCGCCTTTGTATAGACAAGGTTTTGAACGTGAACAGGTCCACATCACTGTTGATAACAATAGGTTAGGGCCGAATGATGGTGGTTTAACGGTTAAAAGATATATCTGTCAACTGTCAATTTAAGAAGGGATAAATACAGCACCCGATCATCGTTAAGGAGCTTCAAATACTGATCAAAGGTCTGCCTTGGAAGTTTCAGTTCTTTGGGTAGAGCATGGAAGATTTCATGGCTTGATATTGGCGTCGTCAGTGTTGCTTTGGGGTCTGTGGTCACCTCACTCATTCGCAGCATTGTCCGCACCACTTCAGCTGCAATCTGTATTTATGTGAGGAACAATGGCACAAAAAATGATTTGAGAAAAATTACATGGAAAGTCAGCAGATTCTGAGGGGAGGGAAAGTCTTCTGTGTGAGGAAAAAACTTCAACTGTGCAGACAAGATCAATTTATTGATGTATTGAGAAATATGGAAATGAGCAAAATTTGAATATGCAAATAAAATGATAACAAATTGCAAATAAAGAATATTCAGTGGTCTAACATAATGCACTATGTGCTGAGAATGTAACATCTATAACGTGAATGAAGCTGCACTTGAATTTACCTTATCAACTCGTACAGCTACACTTTCTATGATGATTTGATCACGGATATGTTGATGGAATCTGTCATAATTCACTGACCAGTAGATACCATCATCTGGTGCCGCCTGTGAGGACAATTGAAGACAAAAGACTTTTCTCCTTACAACTTTATCATTAACCTATGGTGCTGTGTGTATGTCCATGACTATCTGGCAAGGTTTTTGGATATTAAAGTCTGGCTAGGCCACAAAAAGAGAATACAGGTATAGTAGTTTTAAATCCAAGAGCCTTTCTGCATTGTTTTACCTCAAGATCTTCAGACATTGTTGAGTCAGTGCGTTGTCTTTTCCTTGGATTATCAGAGCCTTCATCTACTGACCTTTTCCTCTTTTGAGTTTGAAGGGAACTACCTGTGGAATATTGAAAACATACAAACCATCATTAAACCTGGATGTCTCAAGCATACAGGACAGACTCATAGAGTTCACTATAGTAAAGCGCCCTCAACCGACCATGACTAACTCAATACTAAAAAGGTCTACATTCAACCACAACTCAATATCTACAGGCATATCATTGCAATAATGGGACACTGAATGTAAAAAATGTATTTTGTGAGCAAAAGTAATAGTACCCTCTACAACAAAGTAAACCACATACATGTATATCAACAGTGTCTATAATTTTTGCACTAAATAGAATGAATAAAATCACCTATTACTTCAAATGACCACTGGTGACCTGATGATGAAGAGACTGGAGCTCTAACACAAGTATGTAAATTGGTTTGTGGTGAACTTTTTGTACACATACACAGTGTTATGACAGTATTAGCTACTTGAATACCAAGGTTTCAAAGTTCAATAAGAAGCTCACCTCCTACCGTCATACACACAGGTATCTTGTACAAATCTTGCTCATTTATTACAAGATTCGGCACTGGAGGTTGGCTGGACCCAGTATCTGCCGGCGGACTGGCCACTCTTTGGAGGAAATGAGTGTTTATCAAATCTATGAACTTCCCCCTCACATAACTCTCCTCAATTTTTTGGTTATCTGTAAATATTAGAATAATATTATAAAGCAGTACAAGGTAAGACAGTATCTACCAGTAAGTAAATATCACATTTATAGTTCTGATTATGCATAAGTATGGTATAGATCAATTTGACCAATCATGAGTAAAACAACAGTAAAACACATTCACTATAGAATTTTTTGAAATACGTAAATCTTCAAAGATTGTATTGCTATACTAGAACATTGAGAGTGCTTTGACTTGAGCTTTGACCTTGTCTTTCAAACATGCACGGGAACTTTGACTGAGATTTAATTAAACAGAGACAAACAGCTTATGATATTTCACATGGAGACTCTGACATATTCTTTTCCACTTATTTTTTTTTTTAAGTTGCAAGTTAAATGTAATTTACCTTCTATGGCTTCATTCAGTCTTTCAGTAACTCTGCGCACTGCAGCACTCATCAACATTTGACCATTTTGCAAGAGTTCTTCCACAATTATTTCTCCAGCATCTCCGTACAGGGTCTTTGCACAATAGATGTATCTGTAATGGAAATACCACAGTGTTTTTTCACAAAATGACAAAAACTCACTCAAAGGAACAACGATTCCTTTTACAATTTCTTGTCAAAGTCAGGGCAAGAGAGGTCTTATTAATTATTGATAAGGTTGCTATCGAAAATTGAAATTCATCTCAAATAAACAGAAGTTCTTACAGAAGTTCTCATATCAATCTTCACCTCTAAAGTATTCCACAAGAATTATTTTTCATTTTTCAATCAAATTTGATATTACTTAGCTCTCCCAGAGAATTCTATGAATGTTGGTAAATACCCTAGAGATGATATTGCCAATGCAGTCCTATTTCAGTACTCCAGGATCTCTGTCTCTGGCTATACAGCAGTCATGTGTAACTGTTGAGGAGGTGAGTAAGGGGGTGGGGAGATAGACACCCTAGGCAACACAGGACAAATACTGCACAAGATTTGCCATGAAAACTGAGTACGAGGAGGTCACCAGGGACAATGATCTCATTTTGTGTCCCTAATCTGTTTCTGCATGGTTTCATGGACCAATAGTGTTTGGGGATGTAGGCAATTCGCTTCATTTTTGGTGTGGGATTTTTTTTGTCTAGCTCCAGGGGTAGGGCTATAGCTGCATTTGGCAGATATTTCACAAGACTGATTTAAAATACGTAAGCGTAACTCTGAGGTGGGGGTTAATATTGACTGCTGCATTAGGGCTTGAGGACCTAGAGCATCCAAAATTACTGAAATCTTTCAGTCTCATCCATTACTTACTTTGGATATCTTGTATGCAGCAGAACCTTCTTCACATCAGCTTGGTATTCCACAAAACCACGTTTGTTGACTGCAAATTTCACTATGTTGTGTTGAATAAGAACACACAGTGCTTTCCGTACCTATTGGGAGATTTAGTCAAAAAAGTAGAAATTGAGTCACAGTGAAGTAAAAGCACTGCTCTCGCTGGATCACAGCAAATTTTAAGATGGCTTAAATTGAAGATTTATTGTGTATTGCTCTACCCACAGTTGAATTCTTCATAAAAGCTGAACCAAAACAGGCGAAACAGGCTTTCAGGATTTGCCTGGACAGATGTTTGGGGACAGAAAATTAGGGGCCACCCTTATGATATGGGGTAAATCTACTTAAATGTTTACTAGTAATAACTGCACAAAGGAATTTTATGCATGACATAGATATGTAAATTAGTTATTGTTATGTAGAATAATCACCCGTCCATTTTCCCAAGCTGTGGATAACAGCGTCTCTTACTTCTGCTTTTGATAGTCCAAAGAACAGCTTGACTATGGAATGTACGCAAGACCAACGATATAGTATGCGTTCTTATGTTAGGAAAAACTGAAGCATGAGATTTAATTCAGAAAATGGATGTTATTTTTGTGATCAAATATACAGGAAGTTAACAGAAGTAAACATCATTCAGGTGTACGTCAGGTCAAGGTTTACAATGAGATACACACACAGCATGATGTACTGACGGTTATTAAGCTATCATATCAATAATCAACATTTGAAACTTAGAACCAGCATTGAATTATCACTCTGCTGTTCCAGTCAGTAAAGTATGTGCTATCCATGCTGAGCTGATTTTTTGAATATTATTGATGACTGTACACATAAACATGGAGGTAGGGGCTACCTTTCAGAATATGCAAAGTTTAATTTCACACTTGGCAACGTGACAGAAGGACTGTGGTAGAAGCTCGCAGTTATCTCTGACCATAAAAATTATCTGCAACCACAATTCAAAAACCAAAAGATGACCATGAATATATCTGTACTTTTTATGTGCTTAAATTTTTGTAAGGCCATTTAAATAAAAATTCTTTGTTGGCCATCCTTGGATTTTTGAAAAACCTTACCAGCCAGCCAGGGAAAAGAACAAACACAGAAAAAAAACGCAAGTGTATTAACATAAGTT
>LD533045.1:268039-280983 GCA_001465055.1 Ptychodera flava | reverse complement strand
GTAGTGGAGGCTCCACAAATGCCAGTAGGGATGGGTTGTCATCCAGCAAAAATACCTCTATGTATCGAGGCCCACCGAGTTTGAAGAGTACAGGTGGTGCACCTGGGGACCAGCTTTTACCAGCAGGTCAAAGGACTGTAGGAGGAAAGACTTCACTGAGTAGTCAGTCACAGGCCACGCCAGGCAGTCTACACAGCTCCCCACCAGGCGGGCTGGCTGGCCCCGGTGCCAGTGGCACAGCACATGCATCAGCTAGTATAGGCTCTAACTCTTCTGGGTCGTGTAACTTTGCATATCAAGCAGCACCATCTTTACCCGGTGTTGAATATGAACCTGGAGAAGAAGGCAATACAAAAGTCATGCAGCTGTACACAGGAGCAGGCAGTGGTAATACAGAATACCCACCACCAAGACAAATAAAAGAGAAGAAAACTGAAATTCAGGTAGGTTTCTGTCAACTAACTAACTAACTAATGAACTAACTCTCTCTCTTTGTTTTTCTCTCTCTGTCTGTCTCTCTGTCTCTGTCTCTGTATCTCGCCTCATGTAATTAATAGACGGAAAGCTCTGTATTCACTCACTTGTGTTCTTGTGTTATAAATATAAATATAAGCTATATCATTACACTAAAAAAATATATTTACACACACACATATATATATATATATATATATATATATATATATATATATATATATATATATATACCAGTATATATTTAATTTGGCAGGCGAAACATCGCACATACCTAACATTTGATGAATAGAAGGAAAACCTGTTATAGTGTTAAAAATTGATGAGGAAACCCACAATAGTAAAAGTACTTTCCATCCTTAACAAAAATACTTCATGTTTATATGAAGTTTTGTGTTCTCTCTTTTTAGCTGTAAAACGTTAGAGAGCTCATACACTTGTGTTACATAAGCTATATCATCCCTCTGAACTTACAATTGTACACTTTCACTTTGTGTTCGTCACCCTTGTTGAGTGTAATTTTTTTTTTTGCGATTTTAATGTCACTGAGATTGTCCTGCAAATCTATGTGTTTCTTACATGGAGTATCTGCTTATAGTAGTTGTATGGGGAGCTCTGATCAACATATCCACACACCTGGGACAGATTATTGTCAGTCTTGTTGTGATTTGATGAAACGGTTACATCCACCCAAAAGAGCAAATATCTTGTGATGCTGGTTTGGATAATTCTGTTCTGTTTGAGAAAATATCACGCCCTATCTCATCCATATATTATAAAATACCCAGTACATGTTGAACAATTAGGGTTTAGATCTGTACTGGTACACTTCCTATTGACGTGACAAACTGATAAATACTCTAATGACCTAATTCTTGGTCAGTACTAGGAATGGTATTGTGGAGAATTCAAAATTTATGGTCGTGTCGTGGGCGACGTTACCTGGAAATAACAATAATCCTGCACGCATGTGTTTCAATAAAAACTAAATAATTTAGAAGTGAAACAAAAATCAAAGTAGTGTGGAAAGAGACTGCTTGTAGAGACATGTTTAACACATACTGTACAGTAACTGTAAAAAAGTTGTCAGCTAGTCACTGCAATATCTTGACAATGGGCCGAGTCCTTGAATAAACCTTCTACTGATAAAAAAAGACAGGCACATTTATATGGTGGAAGTAGCAACACCTGTCACCAACAAACACATTCAATTCAACATTTTTTGAAGATCAATTGTTGACGATCAGGGCTGATTTGATTCCATGACAGTCTTACATGTAAATTTTTAGTTTTTTGTGATCTCTAGCTTGGTAGGTACATGTTATGACACCCAGAGGTGAATAAAAGGAAAAAAATTCCTGTTTTGCTTAGCTCTGTGTCATTTTGGAGTACCTGTACTGTAAGTGTACGTGAAAGTTCAAAGGTCATTTTGCTGACAGTTGACCTCTTGACAAATTTTTACAATGGGAATATCTATGGCCTAGTTTACTGAGATTAAACCACTTCCCAGAGGCATGTGTAGCCGGGAAACTAGTTACATGACCTACATTCTCAACATGGGGTATTTTTCTGACTGTCAGTGAAATTCTTTCAGTTTTTGGCAAATTTTCTTCCTCTACTTCCTGAACTTCACAAAGTAAACCAAACAATCATATGAAAAGAAATTTTTCTTTTTCTCTCTGATGTTGTCCAGGATGCAAGAAGGGAAGAGACACATCTACAGCAGAGTGGTGCACGCCTTCCTCGAGATGTGGTGGCTGACACACCTAAGAAGCCATCCCAAGGAAAATTACAGACATCAAAAGAAAGGCCAAGTTCAAGTTAGTGATGAGTAAAGCAACTTTATGAATCTTGCTTTGTTTTCCTAGATGTCTATGTAAAATGTTGGCAAAATATTCAAATCATGAATTATTTTTGTGTATTTTAATACTGGGCAAATTAATGTAGACTGGAACTGTAGTTTCTGTATGGATAGTTCTAACATTTGGAACATAAAATTTTATAGGAGGTGTGAATACAATTATGGTTCTTATAGAATGATGTATGTCAATTTTTAGTGCTGAGAGAAGAAATTTCATAAAATTTTCTCCTTCCATGAAAACCCTCCAAATACTGAAATGTCAAACCATGTACCACAATGTAACAAAATGCTTTGTCTAAAATTTCAGCATCTGGAAAGAAACAGAAAACTGACTGTGACATCCAGTGATTCTAACGTGAACAAAAGTTTCCAACAACAAGATTTGGTAGTGTTTGGCAGGATGCAAAGCTGTGATCTGCAGGATCTATCCATCTCGCTCCGTGGCTGAATGAATCACGTGTTGGAAATCATCTGTGAACCAATCATTTCACTCGTAATATAAGGGTCCTTGCTCTATCGAAACAACTCAGAAAAGAGTCATTGTGATTGGTTAATGTAACAGGTGGAGGTAGTGAACTTTGATCGAGACAATGTATGACATTAATATTTTGAGACAATGTTTTCATTTTCTTGTTTTGAGCAATTCTAATGTCAATGTCTGTGAGATTAATGCTTTTGCTGACTTTATTGTATACATCTCTATTATCTGGTTAGTTCAAAGTTACAAGCATTGTCATCCCTTTGCCACTAACATTTCGGAACATGTCAATTGTTTGTTCTGCATGGCAAAGCAAGAAGGAAATAGGAGTCAAAAAGTAAGTCTAAGTCTAAATTAAAGATGACCATTGGTAGCCACAAACTTGCATATATCTACATATTGTAGAAAGGGTATGTCCACTACGGCCCAAAAGTATGCCTCAGTGTACGGTATTCCGCGAAGCATAATTTCTATGGAACAGCGCTTTCAGCTGGTCGCTATTGGCAACGGCGAACATTGTATCAATTTATTTTCAATAGATTATCGATCGAAAATCCGTTTGGGTACCGCTCGTGCGGGGCGCTCGTGTGTTGAGGTCACGTCATAAACATTTCCACAATAGCCCGTATATTGACTTATACACTTTAACATCAAGGTATCCGTTGGCTTCCTGTACTGAAAGTAAATCGACGACACTTTTTTAGTTTTGGTGATACTTTTACGTACGTTTCAGCGCATTTTCGTGCACTTCGGCGAAGATTGGCGCCATTGTGAACGGGGAACTACAAGCGAGTGAGCGAGACAACAATGTATCAATTTCTGACAAAAGAATATCGATCGATAACGTTCACTGCACGATTACAGTGGAGACCCTGCGTTCGTTTGCCTCCGTTCTGTGTTATTTTTTCAGTTTACTGGAATTTTCAGAGTTGATATTCGCCAAAATTTGGTATAAATTACAACAACCTGACTGGTATTTGGTCTGTACAATTTAAGAGAAGCTAACCGATTAAAATGCGTCAGTATAAGACCCTGATTCTGCACATGCAAACGCCGTAAGATCGCCATTTTATTGAGGGCAGGAGCAAAAATTTAGCGATCGGAAAATAAAATACATCTAAAACAAGTTTCGTCGAGAAATTCAAAAAACTAAAACGACAGGAATTTTGTATATAAATCAAAGAAACACCGTGCCACTTTTCACTATCATTGGTTCAGAATTGAGAAATTTGAACGAGCGAGAGTTGTATGGTCTGTTCAGTACATTAAACGCCATTGTTGTCTATGGGAAATCGAGCTGATTAGACACATCGTAAAATGAAAAATACATCTGAAAAAACCGTTGGTTTAACTTTTTCATTTTGCTGTTATTTTTTATAATATTTGGTATGACACATATCATGAAGGGTAACTAAAACTCTATGGTTTTATTTTTTTGAGTTTCCCTCTTATTTTTATGAAATGACGAGTTGAAGATCGTTTTGCTGTTGACTGTGTTTTTACTTAATTTTGCATATGGCTGTTATCGCTTACGTATTTTTGGAATTCCCATATGAAATCCTTCCCAAAATATTATAATTGTAAGGGCAGCATATACGGGAAATAGGACCTGTTACTCTTTCATTAATATTTAGCTGTGCAGCGAGGAAATACGGCGAAATTTTCAATATGACGCGGGAGGTGAAATTGACTCTCTGAATGCGCTCTCCACGTATGTGTGGTGAAAATTCGGGACGCTATTACCGTACAAAATGGGGCGCCTTTGGGCCGTAGTGGTCTGCCATTTTTAGTCCTGGAATGTCAAAAGTGCGACATAGTATTGCTGGCGCAATTTTTTTTCTGGTCACCAAAGTGAAAATCAGTGATTGGCTGGTATAGATACAAGTGTCTGAATTCCTTTTGAAGTTATTTCAGAATGTGCAGTTTTATAGAGGATCATACCGTACATACACGTTTACTGTGATTCGTCCAAGATGTTTCATGAATATGTCATTTACTTGTATGGTATGCATCGTAAAGCATGTGCATCTAATAATCACCAATTATTAGACCCAGTTAACCCTTTAACAAATCAAGTTTTGGTTAAATCGATCCATTGTCAGTGGCTGTTTACTCTTGATCACATGGAAATACACCTGTAGGTAACTATTGAAAGTGGATGCTGTTGAAAACTTCCCATTCAATAACAGGATTATTGAGATTTCATTTCTTTCCAGTGGAAAAATTATTCTCTCATTTTCAAGTTGTAAAAAGTTTCAGTGTAACCAAACTTGCTGTCTTTTCGATCGCAGTACAGTTTTCAATATACCAAATTAGTACTCAGTGAGTTGTATATAATGCTTTTCCCGTTGAATGCTAATTGGGTTAGAAGAACTATTTTGTGTCAGATTGTTAATGCAGACTAAAAATTTCAAAGTTATCCTTTAAACAGATATACAAAAGTCATTATAAATACTAGCCATGAAAAATAGAGAGATATTGAAAGTGCGCACAAAAGTGTATAGGATTAAAGTTCAGAAAAATGAGCACCCAGCTCATAATCAAGCAGTTTTCTCCTATATAGGAGGAAGGATTTCTTTTAAAAAAATTAGTGAAAAAATAGACATGACAAATTTCTGCAAATAGCCATTATGTCATTTTATACATGCATATTCTATGCAGTGTTGTACGGTATTGGAGGATCACATTAGGGTACCTAGTGTACTGAATCACTGTGAAATGGTGATGGAAGATTGTATTAAAGTAATGAATGAACATTGCCAGTTTGTATGTCGAAGAAACCCATTCAAATTATATCTGACCCATGACTCCTGAACCTGTTGTGGTATGCCTAGAATTCAAAAAATATCAAGTTGACTGGAAAGGGGTGCAAAGTGTAGTTACACTAACTGGTAGAGGCTTTTAAGTTTTGTTTTCAATATCATATGATAATCACATTTGAAAAGCTTTTTTGATTATCCAGAGCTTGATTTTTTCAGACAGGCTTGCAATATCACAGTGCATTAAAATCTCTGAAAAAGGCAGCATATACCAAGCACTGAGAATGATGACATTCAAGAATATTGATTTAAAATATCAAGCCCTTACTAGTAAGAATGAAGTGATTTACCAAAGCTAACCAATCAGTGTGCCCTCAAACTGAAAAACTTTTTCAGTCAATTGAAAGACTTTCTTCAAATTTCTGTGTTAGCCCCAGACCGATACTCGTATATGTAATATGTGCCATTTTCTTTTTGTCACAGTATGAAAGAACTTTCATGACTCTGAGGCATATCAATTCACCACAGAGGGCGCACTGCTACTGACAACCAACATTACTGTTGAAATAATGAATTTTTGTGTAAATTTTTTATAATAAATTTCACTATTCATGTTGCCGTAGCAAAATAAAAATTTGTGACTACATGACTGAATATTAGTTAGTTTGAAGGTTTTATCACTTTTATTCACTTTACAAGTGTTTTTAACATGTCCTGAGAAACTTTTGAAACTAGAAGTCCACTGTTTGTGGACACTTTGCAAACCAGAAAGTCCACTGCTTGTGACAAGTGAAACTTTAGTGTTGAATCTTTACCATGAGAGTAGATCTGCCACAAGTCTTTGGGCGTATTATATCAAAACAGTAAATTGAAGGAATTTCGTAGGCCATCACATAGATGGTTAGGTGAATGCAAAACCCCCAGCACGGCCAGCCAGTAACTATCATGTACACCCGACGGGAAGCCAAGCAAGTAGTAGGCCAGCTTTGCCTACCATGAGATGAAATTCTTGCTCTTTAAGGTTCACAAGACATTAGATGTTGTAAACTTAAATCTTTTCACCATTATTTCTTGTGTAGTTTTAACTCCTTAAATTATCAATTATGCTTTGTCGGATTGTTACCATGTAAATATATGGATTAAATTTTATGTCGATGCCTAATTTGTTTTCTCATTGTTATTTACAATCAGAGTATTGTAGCGCAATCTCACACGATATGGCTTAGACATCAATTTTCATGCCAAATAGGATCCAACTGTATCATTTCTACGTGTATACCACATCTAATGCTCCACTTCCCAAATAAATATACTCATTTATGCAAAGTGTATGAATGAGAATTGTTTGAATATGCAAATAGGCAGATAACGAGTCATTTTCAGTAGAGAATATTCAATGGCCTAAAATCATGTGCTATCAAGCAAGCATAGAGCGGGGAATTTACCAGACATTGTTTTGATTAACTCTACAAGGAAGTATTTTGTGCAGGGAATTGTGACTGAATGATGTATGTCACAGTCTTTTGTTCAAAGCGGTGAATGTGGAAGATTCCATTCTTGTGAATCAGTGGAATTGCCTATAATTACTATGACCAGTGCTCAATGTTATGTACAGCTCAATCTGTTACCTATTGTATTTCTGATGAGATAGCAATTTTCCTGTTGGAAGCTTTCACTCGATGGATAGTTATATTTCTCGATCTGTTTGCACAAAGACTGCTCGCATCAAGCTGAAGCTTGGCTGTGCTCTATGTAGATACAGCAAATGTTTCGTCAGCAGTTGAATGAAGCAGTTGATGTCTCAAGAAGGGAAGAACTGGAGGACTTTGAAAAAAAATGTTCTTGAAAAATTAAGAGAAAAAAATAATTGTCTTTCCAAACAGAAAAACTGTTTGTTGCCATGGAGGCTGCTAAGAAAACTGCTGGGATCAGTTGGAACAAATGTAGGAAAATGGAGCCACCTGTGACATATATCAGGGTTCTCCACCAGGGGACTTTGTGGGCTACTCCTCTTATTTTTGGGGCAATCTGTCCAAATGTTAATACCCATACAGAAGAATACATTTCCACAGCAATAGGATATGTAAATTATGCATCGTTATGAGAACTGGACATCCGTCTTTTTTTTCTAAGTTGAGGGAATACTGTACATTATGTATATAATTGGTCTGTAGCCTGGTAGGATAGTCAAATTAAAGGTAGACACCTCTTCCTTCAATTCTTGAATAGTTCTTACAAAATTGTAGTTTTGAATCCATTTGCAGTGTGTTAAAACATGCAATGCTGATAGCATGGAACTGATATCATTAAATCTTCACAAAGACTGATTGGGTTGTGGGTTCATGGGTACCTCATCCTGTAAATTGGGCTCGCCTATTGGGTGAGTAATAAAATAAAAATATTAAAAAAATTTGTCAAAGAAATCTTAAGGTTAGTAGTTAATGGGTATGAAAATACAATTTTAATGTAGACGTCTTCTGTCAGAGTGCCTTTCTTGTAAAACAAGCTGCAAAGTTGTGTATTGTTAGACCAAAGAACAGGGAAAGACAAAAACTGCACTTTTAATGTTCTTCGAAACAAGATGTATGGTGTATATTCAGTTATTTGTATACAGTCATGGATATTCTTATGTGTGTACCTTTAAAGCAGAGTGCGGCTGGGTGATGGCGGTGGTGAACGTTTGTTGTGGTTGATCTTTGTCTGTGAGAAAAAAGGCAATTAGCAGTCAGTGAAGCTGAGATTTCAACCCATCTCCTCCAGCTCTGCCCTCACAGATCAAAAGATTTCCATGTGATGGAGATATTTTGAAACCATGATGAACCAGATCAGAGGCAGCATTCCACTTCTAGGGCTGGTCGTGAGGCTTTCCTGATATTGAATAGCTTCTGTCCAAAGTTAATACAGGACAATCTTTCAACCGAGGCAGAATGAATATTTCTGTACAGCTGACACAAATTCAGTAATTTTCGCTCTGGTGCATTTGGCAGTCTGACAACGTACTTTCAAAACTGAAATGAACATTCGTGAAACTAAAACAGTGATTGGCTGATTGAAGTGATGTCATTCATCAAAGATACCGTACTTTCTTTGGCTGTTTTCCCCGATATCAGTAGTCGGCCCGAGCTAAAAGGTAATCTTTGTCTAGAATTATCAAATGAAAATAAAAAACTTTGGCTCTATGACCAACTGATGATAAATTTATCTTCTTTTACTGGACAACAGTATCAATGTATGAATACCAATATCACGGTCTGAGTTATAGTTTAGTTGGACTAAACAAAGATTTCAAGCAGCCGTCAGTGGTAATTCCTGTGTCAGTTAATTCAAGGTTTTCCAAGGTAAAAGAGTAATTGTTAACTTGTGATTAACGAGATCTAAAACCACGTCAGAATAAAAAGTTCTATATTTAAGAGAGTTCACTCGGAACAAGCTATTCGCGTATTGCCACTTCAATTCCATAATTTTTCCTCCCTTGAATTTTTGTTACTTTATATGTCATAGAGAGCACAGAAATTTGAAACCATTTCATGTTACAGTTCAGGAGAGGGGTGTAGTGGATACTAGTGATAGATTTCTTTCTGAAAAGAGCGAGCAGTGTTTCATCCAGGATGGCATCAACAGGGGGGATTTTCCTCTTAACTAAAAAATTTAGGGGGATTTCACAAGTTCATGTGTTCTATTTGTATCTCTTAAGGTGTGACTGACACCATTCGTGGGGGGCTGGTCTCCCGTTGACATATTACTAGGGGAAGCCCACATGTCAACAAAAGGGGGAATCCCCCAACCCCCGTCTTGATGAAACACTGAAATGAAGAGTTCCAGCTTCCATATAAGTAAGGTTACATTAAGCAGTTATGGAGTTTTAGCCACCCAGATTATTTTGAAACTGTTAGTTAACGTCATAGTGAGAGTTTGAAGATACACACGTACTTTGCTTTTATACTTTAACAGGGTATGACATGGCATTATATTATCCTTAGTGTTGCAAAAACCTAGCAATCCAATTGCCAATTATATTTACAAATAATTCCCATGTGCAGCTGCCATCATAAATCAATTATATCTATAGAAATGAGTGATAAAATATTGTTTTAGAGGTTTATTTACATCAAATACACTGTAAGTTCTCATTTTAATTAGCGACACATAGATTGATACTACCTGTACATTGCATTGGAATACCTGTACATTGCATTGGAATCCTTGTCAATAAAAATTACTTCAAATCAAGATTCCAACTGTTGTCTGTGACATTGTTGAACATAAAGACATTAAAAATATTCCTGTAGTTGGAAAGTCTCACATCTAGTAGCAACTTGCTACTAGCCATCTTTCACACGACTAGAGTATGTGACACGTATCCTTGTCCTTTGTTTTTCTGTCTACTAATATTTCCTAACCAGTGTTGCCAATGTCCAGCATTTTATTCCCTTTGAAAATCGTGGCCTTCATCCAGAAAATCGACATTGCTGGTTCGAAGTGTCTGTAACCATTTATGGTAAAGTCCAAACGAAACACATCAAATAAGAATCTTTTTTCCTCGGACAGAGTTTCTCTCTCTGAACCACTGCTCCACATCCCAGAAGTTTGATTTTCATCATTGCTCAGTATCAAAGTGACCACTGTATGTGATTGCCGTCGGTGATTTTTATCACATTTTTGATATACTTCATATGGACTGTACAAACAGTGATTTGAAGCAAGGCTTCTGACAACAAAATACCACTGCACTGCTGAATTCTCTATTATTTATATATTTGTTAATATGAAAACACAAGCATCAAAGGAATTCACCACAACAATGCAACAGAACATTTGTCGGAAATGGCAGAACTTGTGATCGCCACTTCTTTCATGGCTTTACAATCAAGGGGAGCCATCACATGGCTTGTAAATTCAATAATCGTTACAGTGTCTAGTAAAATCATTCTTTAAACCACTACTGTACAGCTCTGAACGTTTTCACAGCTCCAAGTCCTAGGAGAATGGTATTACACTACACTGCCCATGCTGGAACATAGGTGTGCAGAAGACAGTACAGATATGTGGACCAAGTGACAAGTGTGCCAACACGTACTTGGCACCATCTGAATTTCAAGTTCAATATGGCAAGTTCTTTAACAATAAAAATATTGAAGGAAATTTCCAAGGAAATATTGTGGAAAGTTGCGAAACACTTCAAATAGTAACATGGAGTGCAGGGTCCATGGCCATTGCTATAACTCTCTCTACTGAAAACCTGAACACACTCACAAAAAAATTTCTAAATTTTGACACAGGTGTTCTCGTTTTGAAATAATATATTTTCATGTTTCTTTCCTACCATATACACAAGCAGGAAAAACAATTTCCTTATTCTTGCACATATCTCCATGCACCAATCTTGAAAATAGCAATTTGCTAAAACTATAAGTAAACAAAAATGCGACTTTGTGAGAATTATTGGTTGACATGGGTAGGTGGAAGTGACTGGAACTTCCCTCAAGACACAAGTTCACAACAAGTTATTTCAACAGCTGTGTGGTGTGTAATTTCACCCAATCTTTGTGAAGGCTTAAGTTTGTAGTGCAGGAAGATGACCCGTGGAAAGGAGTTGACCCGTGTAAAGGAGATACTGTGTAAAATTTCTATGAATGCTGGTTTGACAACTCAATCATGAAGGGTACCTCAGGTTGCAGCTGCAGTGTGATAAAAAGATTTGTTTAAACATTGTAGCATGTGACAGTTTTCAAGATAATCCCATCGGCAGTTGAATAGTCTCTCAGAATCTGTTAGGTAGCACAGTCAATGAGATATCAAATTTAAATCTGGATTTTTACATGAAACGGTGATTTTAAAATGTTAAAATACCTATTCCATATTAGATGAAATTGTTTTGATCAGTTTTTCACAATGTCCTTTATCATTTTTAATACTGGTACGTGGTGTCAGTTCAGTAATTACAGCACACTGAACTTACATCCATGTCAACACAGTGTCACTTCGGTACAAACCATTCCCAGTAGCGGAAGTAAATGCAAGTTCCTTTTCAAGAGAGAAAGTTTGACAAAATGTTTGTCTTTTTATGACAAAATAATGAATAATAAATGTGAAATGAATGACTTGCAACTGCAGAGTTCTGCTATGATCATGTAGATTACTGTTATGTGTTTTGCACTGATGAAACCAATTGGCAACCATTCAATCCTGCGATTTGTAGATCTTGCAAAATTTGCGACAATCTAACACAAAGAGTTGAAAAATCTCAAACACTAGAGGGCGCTCTGATTGCCACAGTTAATACCAGGTGTTGGCACTGCCGCCAAACGTTCAGTAAAGCGCTGAAGCATGTCCATGATTGCGTCCTGCTTTTCTTCTATCCTCTTCAATCTCTCAGAAAGCTGGTTGTTAATTTCCATGGGTGTCGTGCCATCAACGGCATTGACCTGCATTTGGGTGCCAGCAGGTTTCACTCTTCCCTGTGTCGTCCGGTATTCCCCGATTTGTCGTAGCAATACACCCATTTCTTCCTCACTAACGACAATTGGTGCACTCTGCGGTTGGGAGTTGTGTAATTGAGCACTGCTGACTGCAGTCTCTCTGGGTTCACTGCTTTTCTTCATCTGAAAATATGATTGAAGAGCTCTCCTTGTAAATGAGATTTTGCCATGCTGATAATGCATTGCAAATGTCATATATTACAGTGTTTTCGTTAAGGCCTGTACCCTGGTAAATGTTACCGTCGTTCCCCAGTCATTTTACTGGGGTTCCCCTTGGTATATCAATGCAATCAGAGTTAGGAAAAGCAGAACTCTTACCAGGGTTCCCAAATCATTTACCAATGTTCCCCAAATCAAAAACACTGTATTATGATCTTGTCAATTTTCACCAATAACATCACAACTACCAGTATACTACCAGTATCCATAAACCAATATTGATTTCTATCACAACGGGCAATATGTACCTTTAGCTGTGTTTACAGAATTGCCAAAAAAGTGCTTCACCCATAATTAAAGAGAAAATATTCTTCCTCTGACTGTTTCTGCGCCACCGTGGTGACAGTCACAGTGGGTAACTCTTTCATTTTGTATCACACATAAGTAGTGATACCAGATACTTTGATGACATTTAACTCCCAGTGTTGATGTACAAGACAATGTCCTCTCTACGGAATAAAATGTTATGAATGTACAAACTTTTAAGCACAGAGAAAAGATAACAATATAAATTGAAGATTTTTGCAGTATTTTCAATAAACCTTGTATGATATTAGTGTTTTCACGAGCAAAGATGAATATAGATAGCAATATGCATTTTCTAAAGTTACCGGCAATTTAACCAGACCTTATCCTGTACACCATCACCTTTTTGACACAAAGAAGATGTGTAC
>LD533045.1:226595-241698 GCA_001465055.1 Ptychodera flava | reverse complement strand
GGGGGGGGGTGGATTTCTGAGTTTCTAATGTTATTCATCCGCACCTAAGCCGTAAATAACGACAGTTATCTACCATCTGTGAAAATCGAGGTTGAAGGTCGAACGTCAGAATATTCCCCATATCACTAAAAGCTCGCCTTCAGCATCGGCTAACGGGCTTCTATATTCCAAAAACATTTATCCCGGCAAAAAGTGCCCAATGCCTGTGAACCCAAGATCCATATGATTACATAGAATATAGATTGCATGAGAAGGGTCCAGCTGCATTTTTAGACTTTGTTAAATCTGTCTTTGCATTCTGTAATTGTTCACACTTAATAAGGGCGAAGAATTGTAAACATTACTTTACTTTATTGCTCAACAACACACTCAGGGAGTGTGGTAAGGCAAAAAAATTACAAAACTCAAAGATGCAGACTTCAACAAACACTGGATGAAGCTGCTGCTGTAAAGGACAGTAAAGCATTCCTTGAAAGCAACGTTTGTTGATGTCTGTTAGTCATAGAAAGTGATGAGAAACTAAATATTTATTGTAAAACTGTTTTCAAATATGAGAAGTATCTGTCACTTGTTCAAAATCCCGGGCATTAACAAAAAAAAGAATTTCAAATCATATTTTCCCATGGTCGTTATAAGAATATTCTTAGACACCTTAGACTTTGTACTTTGTGCAAAAGTGATGTTGGAGCGAGATGAGTTTCATTGTGTTATGATTTGTCAAAGTGCACCTGTACAAGGTTTAAGAGATACTTACTGTAATCTTTTTTTTGATAATCAGGCTCAGCTGAAACATTTTGACAAGATGTCCTTCTTCAAATACATAATGTCTTCTTCCGATGATTCGTTTGTGCATATTACTGCAAAGTTCTTTAATGAGTTGATGAAAGCTACGTAATTTTGAGATGGCTTTTTTTCATCTCTTTCTCGCGAAGTTTTTCAATCTTGCAAACCTTTTGTTTTGTATTTCATTTTATGCCAATGTCATGTATGTGTACGCGACTAAATAAATAAATAAATAAATAAATAAATAAATAGAATACTCTGAATATAACACATTTGTTCTCAAATGTCTTTTTGCTATCCTTCTGTGCTCGTGCAGCACAGGCGCTAGTGGGCTGGGAAGTCTGCTAGAACGATCGATTTTCTGCTCGATCTATTGATCCCGTACTCGATCTGCCCGCCACTTCGGTTGCAGTGGCGGGCAGATCGAGTACGGGATCGATAGATCGAGCAGAAAATCGATCAATTTCCCAGCTCACTGGCGCCTGTATCGTGTCGCGGGTGAGTACAATCTAGTACCCGACTAGACTTTGAAAATTTAGTCAAAAATCTGATTTTTAACCACCCACCTTATTATGTATGTCCATGAAAATTCAATTTTTATGCATGGCATACTCAATTTCGGAGTGCGCCCTCTCTATATAAACAGACTGAAATCTTTCGTTATTCATTCGGTCTGAACTTTCGATTTCCACAGCATCACTTTTTTTTCTTCATACATTAAAAACTTTCTCCTTGATAGTTGGGTTTGATTTTCTCTGACATGCTCACTGGGAGTTTTCCCCAGTATCTCCTGTGCCTATCTCATGGTGTAGTTATTACATTTCTAGATCCATGGTTATTATCAATAGCATCACATAGTAGCTATACATGGCATGTCTTTTGTAACATTCTATGTGTACCTAACAGGCAGAATTGTATCCATCATATACTCATGTCAAGTTCTTTTGATGTAAACATCTTTTGCTGTTCATTCTTTGACATGGCTTATACCTATCCCACTTCTTGATGATCTTATTGCAGTGATTTTCACTTGATTATATCTTTTAAACTCCCTCGTTAAAAAAAGTCAGACTCAAGATCTTGAGGAAAGACACATGATACATGTTCAATTTATTGATTTTAACATGACCCATTTAGGACACTTTTCAAGATGAAAACGTTTAGTCTGATGAATTTCTTAGACAGGCAAGGCACTTCATGTAAAAAATGGTTAACAATTTCTACCTGTAAACTTTCTTTATTAATTATTATATTACAGCTTTGTCAATACCATCCTGCCAGATTATTACTGACAATGTATCCATCCAGCATTGTGGCCCAAGATGTTTTCTACATCTACAAATTCACTGGCATTGCCAAAACTTTAAAAGAATAGCAAGGATGTACCCCTTCCAGTCCGTAATAGACTCAAGCAAACTTTGCATCATATAAAATACACTGCTTTACCTCTTGCATTATATTGTGCAATGTTCACTTTCATTCATTATGGGCCGGGAGTGGGTACATTATTGCTTCAACATATTGATAAACGTCAAACTGAAGCGCTCTTTGCCAAGGTAAATGTCAAATTTACTTTGAATTCCTGACATGAAATTCTAGCAAACGACTTTTGCCAAGATAATTCACAGCAAACCTAAACAAATCACTTTTCCATGATCAGAATGCTACACTTGATGGCACATAAGGTGATATGTGTAATATTGTTTCAAGTCCAGACATTTTGTGGTTCCTAATGCATCTGTGTCACAGTATAATCCAAGCAGTCCTCAGTCAAGAGTGCCATTCGTACATGAACTTACGACAACTACCAAACCGATCCACATAATTGCAATTTTCACATGAACATGACTTTGCATTCTACATCCAGTTTCATTGTTAAGTGATAGAAAAAATACTGGCTCTCATACTTCTTGAATCAGTCTTTGAACTTTGATCACTATATATAACCAAATACCAGAATTAATGCGAAAGTCATGTTTCTGTTAACCCTTTGAACCCATCCCAGACAATAATGTCCGCCTGATGTCATAGGTCACCAGGGGGTCAGGGTGCAAAGGGTTAAAGTGTTTGATAGCTCCCTTTGGTCTTTAATAGATACACAGAGTCAAATGGGAGCCAAGCATTTCTTCAGTTTGTTCTCTCATGGTCTTTCCAGCAGAGATTAAATCTTGATAAACATTACAATAATACAAATACATATGGCTAGTTTTCAATCGGATTCGAACCCACAACATACGGCATAAATCGCCTAGCTGAGAGGCAACAGAGAGAACCGCTCGGCTAAATCTCCACTCCCAAAAAAGAGTGGTTCAATAGCCGGCTAAGTTGTTACATTTTTCTGACTGAGACCCCTCCACACATTGTAGAGTTCGCGAAGCACTCACGCACGTACGCTCACTCAAAGTATCACACATATCATACATCAATACATCAACTTAATGAATACATCAACTTAAGATCAACTTGAAATTTGATGACACGGATTCATTACAGGGACAAAGTTGCTATTTTTGAGCTTTTTTCATGAATTTTGTTTGATATGAGAAGTAGTGTGTGTTGTTTGACTTCTTGAGACGTGCTGAAGTACTGGTCAGCAATTCACAATCTCAAACCTGCTTGCTGCCAGACAAAATTAAACATTCAGTGAAACATTTTACGGTCTGTACCAAAAAATCAAATAAAGTTATACAACTCTCACCATACATGGCTGAGCATACCCTGTTCCATAAAGTTTGGAATTCATTCAAGCTTGTGTCATGAAATCTTGATTGGGGGTGCCTTTCATATAGATAGGGATAGCAGCTTTCCATTACACTGAAGAAATGTTCATCTGTCGTATTGAAAAATTTAATTTATCCAGAGGTCACAATCATCATCTGTTTGTATTCAGCAAAGGAATAATTTTTGACACTTTTGCAGTTATATACCATCGTCATTTTGTACACTGAATGACTTCATGTGAGTATTTCATGTTTTCTTGATATCACAACAAGATCAAAAAATAAGCGACTTTGTCCCTTTAATGTAAAAGAAGTTTCTGGTAAGTCTACTGCCTCTTATTTCTAGTACTGAAAAAGCAAAATACAATCCTTTCACTTGACAATGCCTAATTTAACAAACACTAACGGATTTGTCTAATGCATGGTAAAATATAACAGTGCACTGTATTGTAAAACACAATAACAATGGAGAAAGCCTCTGGGAAAGAAACCAGGAAGCTCTGAAAATAAAATTTTGTGTTTCCTGATTTCATGATGGCCCGGTTTTCCACATCCTCTTTGAAACGAAATGTAAGCATAAAAAGACACTGAAAATAGTCCATTAGTACATAGACAGTAGAGGCTAGTGTCTATGATTAGTATAAGAATATAAAGTACTGAAACAGAATTTTTACACATTGACATGCTGTTTCCCTTCTTTTCTTTAACCCTTTTTCAATTATTACCATAAGTGTGTAAATTTAGTGGAAAAAGTTAAAACACAAAGAGTGAAGGGATAACTATGGATAAATTATTGGCCTGTATTGTATCAGTTTTCCCTAAAATTGAGTTCAAGGTGGAATCAACATTATGGGAAGGCTCCATTAACTTAGGAATACCCTTCTTCCCTAGAGGATCAATTTCACAGACCTGCCTTTCCTACAATGGCACTACCATGCACCAGCTGGATTAGATAAACATAACAATGGAACATTCACACCTTGGGGATTAAAGGTCTTCTGTTTGTCACCCGAGTTACTCAGGTAAGGACTCGGGTTTCAGGTACCATGCAAGTTAATGCAGTCATCCCCTAATGAACACAATGCCAAAAATGAAAAGGTGACTGTTCCACATCTTTGAGGGGAAGACAAGAGTGATGGGCTATAATCTAAAATAAAAAATATGAATGCGCCTTGGGGACAGATATTTGGACTCTAAAATTTTTACAATTCTTTTCTGATCCGCCTCTTGTGGGGGCTCATTTTGAAGCTTTTGGTGTGACAAAAATTTTTACTGTGTTAGTTTTTCAAAAAATCGAAAATTTCATTTTTCTCCATAGAGTTAACACACGGATGGCGGCCATTTTGAATTTCAAATATTGGTAAATCTTGGTTATTTCTCTAGTACTAAAATGTACATGGTGACCCCCAATTTTTATTTTTGATATTGAAAGAGAATCATTGAAAGATTCCTTGAGGAAAGATTGAACAAAAGTTTAAGTGTTTCACTTCTGAGGCGCATACTACCTCAAAATGGCAGACATACAATTTGGAAGATTTTTTGAAATGGATCATGTAAACAGCAGATTTAATGGCTGAATAATTGTTCAACTGGTATTTGACATGTCAAATTTTTCTCATTGTACCAATTTTTTTGGCACTTTAATCCAAATTTCATATGGTAATGACAGTACCAGTACAAATGCTGCATTTAAATTCAAAAATTTCTGATATTACTATTTTCAACACAAAAGCAGAAACAAAAGGAGACTATTTGCTTTAGATTTTTTTGGTCCGAAACAGTTTCCTCTCTAGTAAAGCACTGGCTAAGGAGGCAATCTTTGAACATTTAATTTTAACTGAAATTTACACAGAAACTAGTCAAATTATTCATTGATTCAAACTACCCAAGAGAAGCTATTTCTCGAGTGGCTTGTTCATTTCTGCAAACCAACATTACGAATGTTAGGTTGCAAATGTGTGTGGGTGGGTTACACGTACATGTACAGTAACTGTATTACTATTATAGTTATGATCTAGAGCATTGTCGCTTTGATTATTGGACACAGATGTGATATGAAAATGTACATTTGAAATGCACTGAAGTTTGGACACAAAGCTTGGACATCAACTATGGAACAATGGACATTAATTGCAGTTAAAACTACATGGAACTAGAAACTTTAGCTGTATCAGACTGTAAGAGCAAATAAAAAATGTTAACAGAAGAGTATAAAAAAGGAAACATCACTATTACTTTGTAATGTGACAGATAGCAACAGCATTCTTACAGTAAATCACAATAAAAATGTATAGAAAGTTTGCAAAATGCAGACTGCATAATCTTTCATTTTTTTCATGAAGACTTTTCAAAATATTGTAACAGCTGTACCCAGGCTCATTCAGTTCACATGTGAAACTTAAATGACTGTTTCTGTAGAGTCTTCATTTTCTCTGTTTTGTGAAACTTAAATGATTGTTTCTGTATAGAGTCTTTATTTTCACTTTTTTAATTTCCTTGATTTTATTTCTATAAAATATGCTGAAGTCACTGTGAGCCAAGTGCAAGCTGGACAATGTTTAATAAATACTGTGGTCTTACTACAAATACATTGTTTGCCATGTAAAAATAGAGTGTCACTCTGAGTATCTAAACTTGATGGCAAAATTCCCTGTTTTAGTACATTTTTTGAAAAGCCTTTGTTGAGTATCACAAAACATATAAAGCTATCAAAAAGGCCATGGCAAGTATTACAAATAGTAGCCTAATTATATAAAGAGGTGATCACAAAATATTTGTAACTTTGGGGTCTATTTCATGGTCAGGATAAAGCTAGTGAGAGCAGGAAGGTATGCGATAGACAACTGTTGTAGTTAATGATATGTGACCACTGCATTTCACTGTCTCTGTTCTCACTTGGTCAACAGTTCATATTGTATATACAAAAACATTTCTTCCTCTTTAAAACTGACAATGATAAAAAGGCCAACAAAAAAAATTGTTTCTGGTCCTTGACATTCAGCAAAAGTGATGCGGCGATGCAGTTTTTTTTTTTCTTTTTTTTTTCCTTTCTTTTTTTTTTTTATTCCTAACAATGCTGCTTTGGCACTATTGATGCAACAGTTATTGTCTTTTATCACAACCATAATACTTCCGTTTTCTTTTTAGCATTTTTGGACATGCAAACAGGGATATCAAGGATAGCTGTACTGATGAGTATGTAACCCAAAAAGAAGACACGATGCACTGGTTCTGAAATTACGTGGGCGGTGACCAGAAATGATCGGTTTTTTTGGCCAAACATCTTTTTTTTCAGCAATATACATCCATTACATGTCATGTATCAATGCCAAATGTGATAATATACATACTACTATGTACTATGCACATCCCTGTATTATAAAAAGGCAAACATTTGCCTGCTAATTTCACTCACGATTATCATATGCTAAAATGACAATATTTTCATTTTTTTATCAAATCAAATTTGAGCACCAAAGTAAAAAGGCAATACCATTAAAATTATCCATTTGGAACACTGATTGACACTTCTATGCAATTAAAAATTTTAGCATTTGAAATTTATTTGCTACGGTAATCACATTTTTATTGCCTTTAGTAGTACACAGATACAGCGGTCTCTATTTTATGTTACAGCTTGCATAAAATTCCATGCAAAGCAATATTTTTTCTGTACTTCAGTATCATAAAAGAAGAAAAAATAAGAAATGACAGGCCAAACTATTTCTTATCCACTCCCTGTCAGGCGTGCTGTGATAAGCGATGACCTAAAGTGTTTGTTTTAGCGTGTTAAAAGCCCCATTAGCTGTATCAGATGGCATTTTGCTTACTGAAGAAATATCATCCAATCTTCAGGAAGATGTTTTGAAATCCTATAATTTTTTTTCCTTTTTTTTTACTATTTTTTTTTCACTTTTTTTTTATTGAATTCCCATAATATCAAGCCATATTTTCCTTGTAAATGTCACCGTTTCAATGCTTGGTGATAGATTTGCTTGATTAAATCCAGGCGCTTAAATATGTGGCAACCTCATTTGAGTTGCGAATCAAAAAAAATTATTGTTAAAATCTAAGTTGTACATTTATCACCGGTGTTTGAAAAACATTCTGTGGTCAGAGTTCTGTAAACATTTTTACATAAGTTGCATTTTATTTCAAACCATCATCTTGGAGAAAATGCAAAAAAGATACAGCTAATAGGGTTTCAAGGGTAATTGAGCCACTAAATTTTTATTTAAAAAAAAAAGGGTCACAGATTCCCTCCTTTAACCCTTTCATCTCCATAGACATGTCTTTTATATATATATATATATATATATATATATATATATCTCAATCAATCAATCAATCAATCAAAAGCATTTATATAGCGCCAAAATCCATTACGAGGTAATGTTCTAAGGCGCTGAAACAAGAACACAAAAATCAAAAAGCTCTCTCAAAGAGATGCGATTTCAAGCCCTTTTTAAAGGTGATCAACGTTGGCGACTGGCAAAGTTCCAACGGAAGACTGTTCCACAAATCGGGAGCACATCTTGAGAAGGAGCGTTTCCCATACGTTTGCAGGTTACACCTTGGCACATGAAGAAGACTTTTCTCATTTGATCAAAGTAAGCGAAGTGAAGGTTTGATGTGAAGCAGATCTGATAAGTACACAGGAGCAGTGCCATTTAATGCCTTGTATGTAATCAGAAGAATTTTGTAATGGATCCTGTATTGTACTGGTAACCAATGAAGTTCCTTAAGTGTAGAGTTGATGTGGTATGTGCAATATATTTTAACAAAGGCAACCTTCACAGCTATGCTGCATCTTCTGGGTTACCTTGGTTTTTATGACGATTTTGAACGACTTAGCCTCAAATGCGAAAGAAACGACTTTTTCTTTTTCTTCTTGGTGTCACCATTTTCATCTTCCTCTGCAAGTAATGTAAAAGCAGTTAAATTATTGCCGGTGGTATTAATGATAAAATAAAAATACAGATTTTAGACTTGGTGGTTTTGATATTAAACTTAATGTTGGCAAAGTTAACCATTTTTCCATGTGTGACTTGAGACATCATGAACATCAATTGAGGCAATTGCTATTTTCAGTCAAAAGCTGTAACAGTATTTTTCTCAGAGAGCCGTTACGGTCTGTCTGACGACGTAACACTAGATTTTCAGGAAAATATAAATTCACTGAGTTTTACAAGATTTCATAGTGCCAGTCTACCATATTAATTACTTTCATTGGATCCAAAATAAGGTATTTTTCGTCAATCGCAGCGGTGCATGATAAAAAGTAAAAATGTTTGTATGTATTTGCTCTTACCTTTCTGTGGTTGCTGCTTTTCCTTTTTCTTACGTCTGACACTTAGCCTTTTGAAAAGGTTCTTTTTCTTGGTTTTTTGCTTCTCTACGGGTAAATCATTTTCTTTCAGCTGAGAAATAAGTGAAATATCTATGGTTAACGTCAGAAATATGAACTTCATTCATAAACTCGGCTTTACTGTTCGGGCACAGGAATAACTTGAATATCAATCAATGAACATTAAAATTGAAAAGAAATTTATAAGGGGTTTTTAAAATACATTTTCTATCATAGAACATAAAAATGAAAAAAGCTGTGGTACCATTGAAGTTGAAGAAGAATTGAAGAATTACTGAACAAGTGACCTACCAGCCAATTGAGCTCAGCTGTGTTATGTAGAGAATAACTATTTGTGACACATGCTTGGATAAAGAAGGTGGAAATCTTTGATAGCTCACATCAGGATAGCCTGACCAAATATGGCAAAAATAGCTGACAATTACAAAGTTAAAGATTTCACCATAATTTTATTATATCACTTCTAGATAATACCTAGGAACCTTTATACCAAATATCAAAGCTATCAGACAAGCTGTTTTTGAGGGGAAAAAATTGACCAAAAATGGCATAAATTGCCCATAAATACAAATTTTACAGATTTCATCATAATTTGGACATATCACATTTGATCAACCCTATGAACCTGCATACTAAATATCACAGCTATCAGACAAGTGGTTTTGGTGAGGAAAAGACAGTTGACCAAAAGATGACAAAAATTGCCTTAAAAATGTGCAATTTTGCATATTTCATCACAATTTGAATAAATCTGAATAAGGTCATCCCAAGGGATCATACCAAATATTAAAGCTGTTGGACCAGCCATTAAGGAGGAGAAGATTTTTGCCCAAAAATAGCAAAATAGCCTCAAAAATATAAAGTTAATATTTCATCACAATTTGAACAAATCTGATTAAGGTCATCCCTGGGGACCTGTACTCCAAATATTAAAGGAATCGGACCAGCTGCTTTGAAGAAGAAGCTTGGAATGTTTAGTTGACGGACAGCTGACGCCGCCACCCATCCACCTATTAGATAAGCTCAGCGTCGCTGACAGTGGAGCTAAAAACTTAAGTTTGAATATGATCTGTAATTCTAAAACCAAAATGGTACCAGTAGTACAACAAGGACAGGGGGGATGGGGGAGGGAGGGATGGGGTTAACAGGTAGGAATTTCAACAAAGTCTACACCTCAGAGTCATCAGGAAAATGGAAATAAATGATACCATTCTTACACAACACAGATTTTTGCAGTATCTTTTTACAATATGTAAATTCATAAAGTGACTTGTTTGTTCGTGGAAAGTATAATTATTCCGCAATTCCAATTTTATTTAGCCTGCAGCCAGCCAGCATGAATTTACTGTTATCGTTCATGATACAGGTAAAAGGTTTGTATTGTTGTTGGTACATTACAGAAAGACAACTTTTCTCGTTTACCTCCTCAATGGCATCATGGTCAGCATATTGGCTGTCATTTTGTTTCTCACTGACTGCTAATGCATCTTGACCGTTGGCGAAGATCTCATCATCCTTTGGAGTTGCACCATAGAGTTGTGCTACCTTAGTGTCTTCTTGAGTTGCATCTCTCTGCAAAGAAGCACTAATCATTGTTAACTACAGTAACTTTCTTTAAACTCTTTCATATTTTTTCTTACTGAAAGTGTATGTAATACCTGGTGAAAAACAGAAATACCACAAACATTTTTTTTCATATAGGGGTTTAATCATATGCTGAAATACATATGATGCTGAAATACATAATTACAGTAATACAATACGCAGTTTGAAAATTAATTTTCTTTTGGAGAATAACAGGAACGTATACACTGAATTCTTATACCTATAACCTCGAAACATCTCTGGCTGTTGCAAAAATCGAAATTTTGTCACTAAAAATCAACCACAAACGCAAAGAGAAACAATAATACTGCAGATCAAGAAGACAATGTGAAAATCAATCCAGAAAAGGAACAAGTTAATATTTCATGTACCGGTACACTAGTAAAGTGATCATGGCTTACAGTTTTATAACTGTATTCTCTTTTACAATGAGCTGTATAGATTATTGTATTGTATCATTGACATTATGCCCTTCCAAGACTTAAATCCCACTCTTTTTGAACAACTCATATGACGTTAGCTCGGAAAAACGCCTTGCAATTGGCCTTCCTGACTTTAAGTATTGGCTTGACCAATGATCTTGGTGTCATTCAAATCCGGAGAATACTTGGTGTTCATGTAATTCAGTACTGTAAGAATATATTTACTATGGTTCATGAACAGATGTTATATTTGTACATCTCTAAGTAGTCACAGCTCAGAGTGTGTCTGTCAAGGCATTGAATGTGTTACTCGGTAGTTGTGTAACATTTTGCACTTCATTAAAAAACTGGTTGTTTATTATTTTTAAAATAACACAATTAATGACTTAAATGATTGTCTTAACCTGCTGTTCTGAGCCAGGGCTGTCCAGTGGTACGACTTCAATACAAAATGGACTGGGAAGAGTTGAATGAGCATGTTGATTCTCAGCACTTCCATTTCCATTGATTTTACCATTGACAATTAATTCACTTTGTGCTATGCTTTTCCAACCATTGTTCTCAGTTACATTGCTGCTTTGATTCATAGGCTCTGGAAGCTCTGAGTCAATAAATGGTATGTTTCCTCTGGCATCTCCAGACTGTATTTCGTGATCAGGATCAAGCAGGTTCCGTGGATCCGCATATGCTGGCACAGATTTATGTCTACAGTACCATTGCAGGTCATCAGAGTCACTTCCATCATCTTGGTTTGATGGGGCAGACCTCCAGAATGCCTATATTTGAGAACGGGAATAGTATGATATAGTATTTTTTTCGATTTTCCCAAAAATATTTTGATTAAAAACAGCAGCCCGTTAAAAGTGATGTCCATTTGGCCCATAATTATCAAAAAATTACAGAAAATTTCACAAAGTTGGTATGTTGCACTAAAACTTCATAGGGAAAATTACAGTACTCAAAGGATTAATATCTTTAGACGGTGCAGTTACACGAACAATCTTGACCTTATATACACACATACTGCAAATTGGGGTTTTTGTCACAGGTTTTATTGTGATACTCACAATGTGAACACAAACTGCTTGACAAACCGATATACATTTGTACTTGCTTTTTCATAAAAACAATGGCTGTTATGTACATGTGTTATAGCAAATGCCTTGACTATTAAGCATATTATTGTTCATAAATCAATGCAATGCTGACTTTCCCTTTATTACTTACATCTCGTTGTCCTTGGGGTCTTTCAAATGTACAAGTGATCATGGGATCTGGTGTGATTTTTTCATCATCATCTGCTTTGCCATTGCCAACCTCCTCAGTGCCATGCTGGTCTTCAACTTTTGTGTCAAAATCTCCACTCTTTGGTGAATTTTGATTGAAAGAATCACCGCAAATTTGTTTTTGCATTTGCTCATCAAATTTCACCAAAGCAACTCTTTGTGGTGATTTTGTTTCTGCAGTACCTCTGGCAGCACCATGATCCTGATCTTCATCATTGACATGGTCATCTGCAGCATCATTGATGTTACCATCGATATCATGTACGGGTACATTATCATATCCATTAGTAAAAGCCTCAATAACATCATCGTCATCAACCCAACCATCATGCCCACTGTTTTGATCCATTCCAAAAGGGTCACTATGGTCATAAGTGCATGTTGGCGATGACTTATCACTTTCAGTTGATTCTTGTTTTTGTAGCTGTTGTTGTAGATCACGTCTTCTTTTTCTCAATATCTCCAATCTCTTTTTCCTCTTCAACTGCTCTTCAAGCATTTTGATTTCATCCACCAACTCTTCCTCAATCCTCATGTCTTCAGCTTCTTTCATCTCTGTCATTTTCTCTCGTATTCTTGTATGTCTCTTGTTCTTGTTGATAGCTTTCACGAAACTGACATCAAAGAACCGATTGTCCTTCTTCAAACATGTGATGCTCTTGAAAGTTGTTGGAATTTCTTGATCCTGTAGGTCATATACAACTGCAATTACAAAATCCTTTTTGTCATCATCTCCCAGAGATTTGATGATGCTTGTATCACCAAACTTCCTCTGTTTGTGAACATTGACAAACTCCTTAGTTAGAAGTACCACTATATATGAACAGCGATCCAGTTCCTCTTGTAGACTTTGAAATATGGATTTGCCAGCTTTAAATCCTTCACGGTATGTGCAGTTATCATGGTCCAGTAATTCTGTCAAATCAATAGCCTTATCTACATCATTGTTACTGTAAAGCAAGAATACATCATAGACTTCCTGTGAGCATTGCCTCTCTATTTTATTCCAATCAGATGGAGCACCTATTTGTGAAAACTGTGAACGGGAAGTTTGTGGATGTCTGGCTGTTTCTGATTTTCGGCATGGAGGCGGTGCACTGATTTGACGACCCATCCTGTGCTGACTTTGGGTGGACTTCTTCTGCTTCTGACCAACTTTTGGACTCTTTTCCTCTCTTTGTTCCTTCACTTTTGGAATGTTGTTTCTTGAAAACTGAGATGTACTGGTACCTGGCCCACTGCCTTCCGAGTCACATACATCAGGTGTTTCTGAAGAGTGACTTAGTGTCTCTGTGGATGAACACTCATTTAGCATCTGCATATCATCAGAAACTCCACTGGTATTGCGCAATCCTACAGCTAATGACCCACCTTCAGCATTACTTTCTGATGATTGAAATGAATTGTCCTCTCCATGTTCAGCAATCTTAAAATCCAGACTTTTTTCTGTAACACTTGTCACCAGTTGCTCCTGTTGCCGTTGGTCTTCGGCTTGTTGTGAAGTCACCAAGCACATTTCTTCATATGTTGATGTTTGTTGGTTATTTGTAGTTTCTGCATGAAGGTTTTCTTTTGATATTGTCACTGCTGGCTGTGGATCAACCTCACCACCATCATCCGCTATCTGCACCGCCTTTGCGTCTCCTAACGATGTACTCTGATTGCTGCATGTGTTTCCATCTATGCTGTCAGAGACGGTTTGTTCCTGCTGGTTTCTGATTGCCAGATGCTGCTGCTTCTCTGACGTATCTTGATTTCCATCAACTTTCATAGCATTCTCGTAATCTCCCTCCGGGGGTCTCCTAATACCAGGGATACTAGGAGGACTCTCAGTGTAAAACTCTGTTTTAGTTTTGCTGCTAGGCTGATGACTGGGTTTCCGTTCGGTTTCCATCTTGCTTTTACCACTTAATTATTTACTTCAGCAATAAGACAGGATTTACTATTTTGAGAAAGGTAAGACGGTCTTTTGATTTTTCTGAAATGACAGGAGATTATTGTTGTAACCTTTGTAAGTTTGTGTACTATATGTTTATCATTAATCAGAAGAATTCTGTTTCTTTTAACCAAGAAATTGCCAAATATAAAAATACCGCAATTATACGGTGAAGCTCAAATTTTATCAGAATTGCGCCACATACCAAAGATCAACAATAAGTGTTGTTTCTATCTGCATGTTCAGTGCAGGAAAATTCTACGTTGATGTTATGACAATGATTTCTGCACAACCAGAAAAACAACAAGAAATATTTAAACCAGAAAAACAAGAATGACAAAAGTAAATTAAACGTCTGAAACTTTAGGTACTGCAGGTCAACTTTAGCAACATGCATAGCAGAGAATCTTTCAAACATGGATGTACAAAAGTATACATCCATGGTTTGAGCAGGTCTGTTAGTATGTCACAGTTCATAAACAATGACAGGAAATGACTAATAAGCTGTTTCAGTTACTGCCACCACTCTCATACATAATAGGTACCCTGCATACAAATAGGTTAAAGGTCAAAAACCTCTTACTCTTACACTCTTAGGGATGGACCATTAGACCTTGGGAGAGGGGGTGGTCACAATGAAATTGTGAAAATTTTTTTTTTACTATTGTAAATTTCTAAATTTTTGTTTTTCCAATTGAGATTAGCTGTGCAAATTTTTTTTTCAGAGTAAATTTTCAGATTTATAATTTTTTTTTAGTTCATCACTGTCTGAAGATAAAGAGGGCAAAGATGTTGTGCGAAGCACCACAAGTGGCCGCGCAAGCGGTTGGAGCTTTTGAAAAATACAGATTAAAATGGAGTTCTTTGGTGGCACTTTGGGATTATTTTTGCGGGGGGAGGTCAGGAGGGGGATTTCCCCCCTCCTGACATTGGAGCTTTTGAAAAACAGAGATTAAAATGGTGTTATTTTGTGGCACTTGGTG
>LD533045.1:201525-220471 GCA_001465055.1 Ptychodera flava | reverse complement strand
CTCTGTGAACTGTTTTAACAGTGAAATTAATGTTACAGATATTTGACCAGATAGATCTTCCACTATAATTATCCAGAATATACTGAATATACTCAAACCACTGGGAGCACCGGGAGTGGTGCTTAGCGGTTGTATATACAGCACGTAGTAGAATATCATCTGATAAAACCAATATATATATATATATATATATATATATATATATATATATATATATATATATATATATATATATATATATTTATATTTATATTATAATAGGGCTCTCATCAGCCAATAGTTAAAGAAAATGATAATGGCAAAGTTTTATAAGTACAGTCTGTATATCCACCTCGCACCGGTGTACGGTTTCAGAAAACGTATTTTACGATTATATCATAGTTTAGTGTTGTATAACTAAGTCGCACCGGTGTACGGTTTCAGAAAACGTATTATACCGTATACGACATTTCTGACATTTTTATGTCGTATACTAAGTGGTTCTGATCGTTAACGGCCCAACATCGGATGAGTTTTTGTTTTCCTCATCAATCTTATTAGTTTGGTTGATTGCAGTAGCCTACTTCGTTTTGTACGATGAGTTTTGGCAGAAAATGAAGACAAGCAAAATAAATCTTTTTCGCAAAGTCTCCGTTGTTTATACTGCTACCGTGAAACCTTTTAACTGTTTGAGCAATATGTACAAAGTGTGTTAGAATAGGGCCGTTCACAGTTTACGTCACTGTTCTCTCATTAATATGCAAAAATAAATATTTGTCCGCATTTTTAGATTACGCTTTTGAAAATTACGCATGCAAGAACGACGAAAATACATCTCAGTGGGCGACTGCCAGTGATTTTTTAATTTGGTTATATCCGATGATCGAACGCGCTCGTGGCGGTGACCCTTGGACCCGAGCGCGTTCGATCACGCTGCGATATCACAGCTAGGTACCAGGTCTACGTCTGTGCCAGCGACGCCGCGACCATACACAAGTGACTTTTCCGATCTGTGCGACAGCGACAAAACATAATTATTACAGAACAGTATTTATTGAAAAGGATACTTTCACCATGTACGATGTACCCCCTGGGTACATTTTACCTGGATTCCCCTTCATATCAATGCATATATTGCATCACATGACGGTCGGGGACCATGAAACAATTTATAAATAAGCTTATAGGCCTATATATTTCCCAAACTTTAGCAGAAGCGTAGAAAACCTACCTGTAAGTACACTGCCAATTCATCAAACGAACAGGAATTCCAAGAGCACTTTACTCGTGATTTTCTGCTTCAATTGAAAATGTCAAATAGCTCAGCTGCCCAATCCCACAACACAAGGCGAGCGAAGCTGGAACACCAAGACAAGAGAGGGGAATTCTCATAAAATGACATTGTTTGAACTTTGACAACTATGGGGAATACTTCCGGTAAAATGCCAGTCGTCATTTGAGGTCGGCGGCAACTACCTTCGTTCGACTTCTGTCAGTAGTCGTTTAATACACATCAGCAAAGCCACGCACAGGGAGACCAGGAAAAAACAAACAAACAAATAAATAAGCAAACAAACATAAACAAACAAGCATACAAATACATAAATAATAAACACATAGACAATCATAAAACAGATAGATAAACAAACAAACAAACATTATCATAGAACGTTGAATAAATAAATATACCAACAAATAATCAGACAAATGTATACACACACAAACACACACACACACAAATATATATATATATATATATATATATATATATATATATATATATATATATATATATATATATATATATATATATATATATATGCACGATGAAACACAATAACAGTTAATGCTCTCATAACTCGATGTTGACAAGATTTAAAAGTCTGGTCTAGCACGTCGCGTCGAGGCAAAAAAAATATGTTTCCGGTAATTATCCGGCGTATTTTTTTCGTCGCATTTTCAAACATTTATTTTCGAGTGAGGGAGTGTTCAGAATTTACCTCCGGGGGAGGATTTTCAGGAAGGGGGGGGGGCACCCATTTTCCCAAAGAAAATTTAGGAGGGCCAGACAAAAATTCCACGATCTTTTTTTTGGGAGAGGAGGCTGAGGAAAAAACACATCAATTAAATATTTGCCCAGAAGTCCTGATCTATACTATAAAATTATGCATGGCTGTCAAAAATATCCGATGAAAAGTTTACAAATTTGCTACCTCCTCAGTGGAAAAGGGGTTGATTTTCCAATAATTCTGCATCATTGTGCATCAAGGAGATCATGTGCATCAATATTATGGTGCCAGATTGTTGAAATATTGACCATAGCATCCTGTGTAAACAAGAAAGTTGCTGTAGTTCAAGAAGTTATCTCAGTGTGTATGAATCAAGGAGACATTGTGTAATGATACTAATACTTTAGACTCCCATTCGTTCTGATTTATATGATCAAGGATTTCTCAGTGACGGCTGGTAGAAAAGGTCGAAACACAAATTACTATGTAACATGTTTTTTTCTTTTTTTTTGTATGTAATCTGAAAACATGCGCATCATGACTATGTTAAAGTTTGGAAAAAAATGTGAAATATGGATGCCCTGTCAACTTTAAAAAAAAATGTACAAAATGTGAACTTTGACGTATCCAGGGTTATCTGCATTTATGAATGTCAACATTGAATTGTGAATGGAACAAGCAGAAATATAACATATACATTGTGTGAATTATGTTATGGATAAGGTGTTCTGTTCTTAAATATTCCTCAGGATTGTTGCTTTCAATAGCAGCCAATTTGGTTTATGGCAACCAAATTTGAAAAAAAGAGAAAAGAAAACACTGGTTGAGTTTCTCATATTTTCTCCGTGAGTCTGCAAGTTATTTAGCATCATCAGATGAAAGTGTATGCTGAACTTGTGCATGTATATCTCACTTTTGAGAAATATCTGGAGACCTGCAAAATGTGTACCATTAAACTTCAAAGATAGATCTCACTTTGCCAATTTAAATTCTGTAAATTTTGCCGTAATTTATTGGTCGAAGTTGACAGAAAGGGGGAAAAGTATCGTCACGCCTACCTACCCTAATTTTTGGAGGCTTTTTACGAGGCCTATATGTATATAATATATATAGGCTCTCTCTCTCTCTCTCTCTCTCTCTCTCTCTCTCTCTCTATATATATATATATATATATTGTTGTGACTTTGAATTGCATTTCGTTACTAGTTTTACCTTTTTGAACCGTCATAAGGCAACTGATGATAGTCTAAAGCAGTGTAAACAAGGGTCTGAAAGGCCTTGCTGTATCCGTAAATTATACAAATACATGCATTGATATTTAATTTCTTCAAGCTGGAGGGAGGGAGGGGGGGCGTGAGTCAAAATTTCTGTGTCAGAGAGGGGTTACTCAAATTCATTATGGTTGACTGGGGGATATCTGAGTATCTAAAGTTATTGCTCCGACCAAGCCGTAAATAACGACAGCTCCTGAATATCTGTGAAAATCGAGGTTGAAGGTCGAACGTCGCAATATTCCCCATACCACTAAAGGTTCACTTCAGCACCTCGGGCTTCTATATTGCAAATCATTTATCCCGTAAAAAAGTACCCCATGCCTGTGAACCCAAGGGTCCATAAGATTTATACGTAAATATACTGAATATATATATATATATATATATATATATATATATATATATATATATATATATATATATATATATACTGGTTAGCCCCCCAGTAAAAAATGTGGTAATTTCCAGAGAGGACCAGTGTAAAATAAAAAAGTATATTATTATACATAAAACTTAAAAAGTAAAAGGGAAAATAAGATAGAACAATTAAAATCACGTGGCCAACAAAAGTGATACATAAACAGCAGTATCAACAAACTGCACAAAATTCACATAGGAGGATGTTTCTTAACATTCGTTCTCAAATGTCTTTTGGCTATCCTCTGTGCTCATGCAGCATAGGCGCTAGTGGGCTTGGTAGTCTGCTAGATCGATCGATTTTCTGCTCGATCTATCGATCCCGTACTGACAGATCGAGTACGGGATCGATAGATCGAGCACAAAATCGATCGATTTAGTTGACTACTAGTACTAAACCTATCGGCGCCTGTGTCTTGCATGCCGGGGCCGCGGGAGAGTACAAGCTAGTACCCGACTAGACTTTGAACATTTAGTAAAAAATCTGATTTTTAACCATCCACTTTATTATATACAGTACAAAGTGTATGTCCATGAAAATTCAATTTTCATGCATAGCATACTCCCGAGCGTGATTTTTACTCAATTCGGAGTGCGCCCTCTGTAAATAGACAAACTGAAATCTTTCGTTATTCATTCGGTCTGAACTTTCGATTTCCACAGCATCACTTTTTCCTTCATACATCGAAAACTTTCTCCTTGATGGGTGGGTTTGATTTTTTTTCAGACATGCTCACTGGGAGTTTTCCCCGTATCTCCTGCGCCTATCTCATGGTGTAGTTATTACAATATCATCACACAATAGCTATACATGGCAAGTCTTTTGTAACATTCAGGCAGTTGTATCCATCAAATACTCCTTTCAAGTTCTTTTGATGTAAACATCTTTTGCTGTTGATTCTACGGCATGGCTTAGCTGTCCCACTTCTTGATGATCTTATTGCAGTGATTTTCACTTGATTATATTTTAAAACTTCCTCATTAAAGAGTCAGACAGACTCAAGATTTTGAGGAAAGACACATGATACATGTTCCATTTACTGCCTTAAATATGACACATTTAGGACACTTTTCAAGATGAAAACGTTTAGTCTGATGAATTTCTTAGACAGGCAAGGCACTTCATGTAAAAAAGGTTAACAATAAACTGTATTAAACTTTATTTATTATTACATTGCAGCTTTGCCTGCACCATCCTGCTAGATTATTACTGACAATGTATCCATTCAGCATTGTGACTCCAGATGTTTTCTACATGTGCATCTACAAATTCACTGGCATTGCCAAAACTTTAAAAGAATAGCAAGGATGTACCCCTTTCAGTCCGTAATAGACTCAAGCAAACTTTGCATCACATGAAATACACTGCTTTGCCTCGTACATTATATTGTGCAACGTTCACTTTCATTCATTATGGGCTGGGAGGGGGTACATTATTGCTTCAACATATTGACAAACTTCTGAATGAAGTGCTCTGTGTAAAGGCAACTGCCAAATTTACTTTGAGTTCCTGACGTAAAATCCAAGAGAACTACATTTGCCAAGATAATTCACAGCAAACCTAAAAAAAATCACTTTTCTATGATCAGAATGCTACACTTGATGGCACTAAGGTGATATGTGTATTGTTTCAAGTCCAGACATTTTGTGGTTCCTCTGAATCTATGTGGCAACATAAGCCAAGCAGTCCTGTAGTCAAGAGTGCCATTAACGTACAACTGCACACAAACTGATCCACATAATGGCCATTTTCATATGAATTAACTTACATCCTGGCACGTTTGATTGAAAAGTGATAAAAAAGCCACTGGTCTCACACTTCTTGCATTGGACTTTGAACTTTGATCACTCAATATAACAAAATACAAGAATTATATAGCAATTTCCGAATGTGCCCTCTGTAGGATGACAGAGTGTAGGCTTTCATTATTCACATGGTCAGCTATTGTATCTGGCACTTTGAAAGCTTTTTGAAATTTTGAGAAACATGAGATAACAACTGAAATGGACACAGTATATGAAATACCAAATATGTACTGTTATTTTTGATGAAGGTATTGAGATACCGATCTATACTTGCAGAAAGGGTCATTGTTGAGGGAGGAACTTTTAATGTGCTTGACATCCATATCTCACGGACTCTTGTAAAATCAGCAAGGACAAAGTTAAAGAGCTGTAAAAAGCATATAATAAAATGTGGAGATCTGATGAATGATTCAGTGTCACAACTAGGGTAGCAATATTTGATATCAAGGGGGCAGAGAAGATAAGCCTACAGGATTGAACTTGTGGCAGAAGCTCATTTGAACCAGAGTTGCTGCATTTTTTTTATCCATCCCTTGAAAACAATTTATTCCTTTATTTTTACGAAGCGTTCACTTCTGACTTTTCCAGAAACTTTAATCTTTACTCGTCTGTCCATATCAAAGTACCGCTATTACAGTAACATCATAAATTTTGTATTGCCATATCCAAATAGCATTCTACAATGCTGAACCCTGTTGAGAGATGAATCCATCATGCCATGTCACAATTTCTCTTGGTGACATTTTTGATGTTCTCCCTATGGCTTGATGACTTACCTGTCCAATTTCTTGATGATCTAATTGCATTGATTTCTATATTATCATAAACATCACTGCCTCCAGGAAAAAAAACACGGACACAAGTTCTTCAGGAAAGGTAAATGACATTACAGGTACTTTTATTTTCCTTGATATTAAAACACTCAGAACATTGTCTGAGGGGAACAACCTATTTACCCCTTCCACTACCATGGTTTGGCTCAATTCCATTGTTATCAATGGTTGTGGTGGATCTGCTTAGGCTGTGTTCACAAAAAATGGTTGGGGGGGGGAGGGGGGCTGGAGGAATTCAGGGGGGATTCGAAAATTTTTGGGGGTAGTAGACTTGACTTGAAAATTTTGCTCTGCCTCTAGGGGGACTTGAAAATTTTTTGGTTTCCTTTTATGTTTTACATTTTCCAATTCTAAGTTTTTGTAGGTAATTTAATGAACAATGAATACCATTTTTATGTCATCCAATTGTTGTAATGTTAGTAATCATTTAACAAAATCTAGAACCATTTTGTCACATTTCATGACTTTTTATCTCGAAAAAATCTAAACGTGTGATTTGTCGTAAAAAAACAAACGAGCCTAGTAACAGGGTAGAAGCTGCAACTGTTGATGATTTTTGCAATATTTCTATGCAATATAGCAACTACAGTTTCTTGCTGTTTCCCTACAGCATAATCAAACACACAATATTAGTTTGTCGACAAAGCCTGTATATATAAATATGTATTAGGTGATAATTTAATCAGTGACAGTCAGTTGTCAGTGATGCATGGTACACTTACACAGGCTGTGATAGCAAGCTGAATACTGGACAGTTCAACATGCTGTAGGGAGTAGAACAAGAACTCAGTTGTATAAACTGAACAAAAATATTGTCATAATTATCAAAGTTAATACAGCCACTGCCTACGGGCAGTGTCACTATCAGATACTGTCCTGCTACTGCAGTGTCACTGTCACTGCATACCTGAGCAGTGATAGAGATAGCTCTGACTCTGATGTACATGGCAGTTGAAGAAGAGTTTGGGTCAAATGACACTCATGACAGTGAAACTCACTTGTACACAAGATCAGGCCAGAGAGCAACACATGGAAGACCAGGAGACTTTCTGGCATATGAGAATAGTATTAAAGAAAAAAGATTGGGTCACCATGTTCAATATTCTAAATTTTCATATTCACGTCATAAAATAATACAAAACTTTGAACAGTAAAGACTAAATGAAAAAATATGTGACTAAATGGAATTATTTATTCTTTAACCAAATTTGCCATTATTACACCCAAAATTTCAGAGATTAAAACATTTATTTGATGGAATATTTTAACCTTCCAATGTTGTCAATTTTGAGTAGCATCTAATTCATATATGTCTTGTACTTTTGAAACAAATTTTTGATTGGTCACTGTGCTCAGTTTTTTACAATATTGCAATTAGCCAGAATTCACAATTTGCATACTCTCTCATGATCGTCATTTTGTGTGCTCTTTGGCAGGAGCAATTTAACCTGGCCAGATTTGGATTATCTCAAGTTGGCTTAGACTGATAAATCCAAAAAGTTCACTGATGCGTTTATCAATTTAAGAACTTGCCTTAGAAATATGACATTACAAAGTACTAATAACACATAATGTTGAACATCTGCGAGCGGAATGGCGCAATACGTGTTTATTTTATCTGCGCACACATCATTTACAAATATGCATGCTTGTGATAGTTGGGGTGACTTGAAAAATTTTTATCATATAGAGGGGGGGCATTTGAAAATTTTTTAGGGTATTGAAGGGGGGATCTGAAAAAAATTAAGATTTCAATCGCGATTCCTCCAGCCCGCCCCCCCCCCTTCTCCCCAATCGTTATTTGTGAACGCAGCCTATAAGGAATTGGGGTGAACTGGTTTATGAAAGCCTAATGTATCTGTTTGATGCTCAAAGGCACTTCAGGTATAAAATGCTCAAATGATGTCCCCGTAACCATACTTCTCCTACCATAGTTAATTCTGTGAGAACCAAAGCGAGTGACATATGCTGTAAACAATTCTTCACTATGAATTCCAAATATAAAATATCATATTTCTGGCAAACTTTGTTTGCAGAGATATGTGAATTTCACATTTCAAAATCATGCTAAGCATGCTTCTTGATGACATCAAGGTGACAAATAAATTTCTTAAATTTCCAGTACTGATATTTTGTGATTGCCCTGGACAAAGTCTACACAGTTCCAACACAGTCCTGCTGTCCAGGTTGTATATTCACATACATGTATACACTGTACATTATAACTTACACCAACTGATCCTCATCGGCCATTTTCATAAATCCACCAGTTTCATAGTACACTTTGTCATATCTACTGAATTTTATACTGAACTGCCTCTAAGTCACATTTCTTCTAGCAGAGTGTTGGATTTGCACCAAACAACACAAAAATTTAGTGTCATGAATGCAGAGATGATGAAAATGGCCCCAATGGTATATATACACATGTTTGCAAAGTGAGAGTTAAAAATACAATACTGAGATACTCTTCTTTATTGCGTTTCAACTTAAGGTACAATGTGCCTTAGGGACAGATATTTGGACTCTCAAAGTTTTACTCATTTGGCCTACCACTTTGGTTGGGGTGGGGAGGGGGGTGTTTTGAAGCTTATGATGTAAATATAGATTTCACCAGCCTAGTTTTGTGAAAATAAGGAATTTTATTTTCCCCACAGAATTACCACAGGGATGGCAGCCATTTTGAATTTCAAATATCCAGAAATATTGAGTAATTTAATTATTTCTCTAGTACCAACATTTGCATGGAGAACCCTGTTTTGTTTACTTGAAGGAGAATGATTAAAAGTTTGCTCGAGGAAAGTGTGGGCAAAAGTTTGAGTCTTCCACTTTCAAGGCACAAACTACCTTAAGTTAATTGACATCTAAATCAAGTACTGTAGCTTTCAAAACTGAGATCACTAGCATTACCTGAAAAGAAAATCTTTTCTCAAACTGGTGGGACATGGTTTTACTTAGTTGTGGTATTTGTGGATATATTAAGACTTCAATATATTTCAGGGTCCATACGCTCAGAGTCACTTAAACTTCAAGGACTTTCGAGGACATTTTTTGAATTTCCAAGGAATGTGATTGAGGTCTAGGACTCCTTTCTTTAAGGGAACTTTCCAGGGGGCTTTTTGAAATTCAAAGACTTTCCAGAAGTGTATGGACCCAGTATTTCATTCTTAAAAACACCCATCTAATATTTACAATCCTGAACTTTTTCAGTGTTAAATTATGAGACACATTATAGTTTAGAAGAGAAATTTCTAGGATATATTTAACAGTGGTCAAGTGGGATGGGCAAATCCTGATTTTTTGGTCTAAAAGCAGTAAAATGTGTACAGTAGCTACAAGCTCAAATGAGGATCGAGTCAATCATAACTGCAAGTTCACTAGACTACTGAGAACTATAAAATATACACCAGATTTACTCAACTCTGTCCTTAAAAAGTTATAGATATGTTATACCATCACCGACAAACTACCAGGAAGTCAGAACTACTTTTGTATTGACTTTTGTTCAAATTCAAAGCTGATTTAGCCAACTTTTACATGCACTTGTATCTAAAAGGCCTATAAGAGAATATTTCATGGAATGTGTTTTCTTAGCTGATAGCTTCATGATTGATTTGATAGTTATGATTCCCTTAATATACCCTGTCTCAATGCAATTAATGATAAACCGCACTCACATCTAAAAAGGCAATAGAAGTTACTTGTTGGCGTACTACTAACTGTAATAAAGAGAAAAAAATAGCTATACTGAGCTTGCATATCTTCTGTTGCAAAAAACCAGCAAAATGAGTTGCAGTTATCTTTTCTAGTTTTTTGAGTTACCTGTAATTCTACTCGTGAATTTCTATGATGAACTTGCTTTAGCACTTTTATACAACTGCTCACTATGACCTGGGATACTCTGAATAATAATAAGAATGGTTATATAGCTTGTGACAGTGAAGGAATCTGAGAAAATAATATATAACATGATGGCTTTAAGCCTATTCACCTCTTCAAAAGAGAATGTGAATATTTAGAGGGCTACTTACATTAATCTATTACATGTATTGACATTCACGAGAAAGCTTTACACATGTTGACTTTCATTTTTCATTTCTTTACAGTTGGTGATTTTTTTAAGTTCTTTGCTGGGATATTCTCTTGCATGGCAACAAAAATTAAAATCTGATTATTTCTCTGTACAATTAAGAGACAGATCAGATAGAAATGCTGTGCACAGTTGATAACATGGGTAAATTTGGGCAAAAGTTAATGAGGATTCAAAAATGTGTATGACATATTCTAATTTTAAACTAGGATGGCTTTGATTATTGGACAAAGATATAGGATTCATTCAAAATGCATTGTACATTGGATACGTGAAGCTTGGACAATCATATATTGAACAGTGGATACCAGTTGCAGTGGAAAACTACCTTATTCATTTCAACATTTCATGAGAATAAAAACACGCTGCTAGTCATACGGATTAAGAGAAACTAAAAACATGGATATGAACGAAAGTGTTCATGACAGATGTTGCTATACACATGACCTTTTCCATGGTGCAACAGATCACAATAACATGCTTAGAGTTGCAATACACTGATACACAATATGAAAAGGCTGCTTGCATAGTTTTTTAGCTTGTAAGACATATTCAAACCCTTGTAACAGTTGCACTTGGCTAATCCATTTCACATCTGAAGCACCTTTTTTGTGATAAATACAAAAAAATGTACTTTCTTGCCACAGTATATTTGCTGGTTTTCAGTTTGTAACTTTCCATGATTTTTATCACTGCTATGAGCAGTTTAAACCAGTCTCTAGCAGTACTATTTGTAACAAATAGCATAGTCTTAACAAATACATGGTTTACCGTATAAAATTCTGTGTCACTAAATGTACCGGTATTTGGCAGCAAAATTTTCTCAAATATCAAATTATTTTTGAAGTTTTGTTGAAATTGAGATAACAAAGCTCTTTGAGTTGCAAAAAAAATAAATAAAATTTGGCAAGAATTATGAACAGTGTTCCAAGTATAGTTGCAAATAGCTTGAGGGTCTGTTTTGATAATTTGTTTAGACTAGTGAGAGCAATATGGTAATTGTGGAATACATGCTGTCAGTTAATTAGAGGTTATTACCCAATATCGCCTGTTCTTGTGTCGTATCAGCATGAGTGTCATTTGTGCTGCGTCAGACACGAGACGAAGTCGAGTGTCAGATGCAGCACAAATGACACGAATGCTGATACGACGCAAGGAACAGGCGATATTGGGTAATAACCAATTTATCATATACCCATGCCCATAATTTTAGGGATTTTTACTAATAGAACAGAAAACCTTAAATTTTGAGGCTTTAGTTTATTACGCCTTGCGCATAAATATCAGAATGTTTATGTGAACAGGCTTCATTCATAAAGTATACGACGAAGATGTCGACATCACGCGCGACATCGCTGCAAGTCGTCCATATCTCAATGAAACCCAAGAAGAAAGACACTGGGATACAAAATCGTCATACAGAAGGAACATTTTAAGGTGCAATATGCTATTACAACTGTAACCAATCAAAAACTGCTCAGCTTTATCCTGATTTCGATCGTCGTACGGCACGGAGCTCGCGCGGAGAAGACACCATTTTGTTAGTTTACCCTCAGAGTTGCCATGTCAACAGTCGTCGCGCGCGCGACATTGCTGTCACGCCACACGCTCACTACCTGTTTGGTGGAGACCGTGCACAGTGCAGGCGCTGCGCGAACGGCAGAATGTTTGCTAGAACTTGACAAAAAAAAATACCATGGGAAAAAATTATAAGACTCAACGTGATATTCCTATTTTGCAACCAGAAATACCCGTGTTCCTCGAAGCCCTTCAAGTTTTTACGTCGGCGACATAGGCGGGGAGCGGCAGCCATTTTGTTGTTTACGTTGTTTACCAACAAACTGCTAATGTAGTTCGGGAAAACTCTAAAACTGATGACGTTCATCGTGCATATCTCGACGTTTACCGTGAAATATCACGGCTGATATTTTACGGTGAACGTCACTAGGATGTAGCAATATGGGCATGGGTATATGATAATGACATATAACTCCTGCTTCTCATTGGATCCACCTCTCACATTGCATGAACAAAATATCCCTACCTATAAAAGATTTACAATGATAAAGCAAATATTTTTGGCAATGCATTCAAAATTCAGCCACAATATCAAAGGTGGTAATGTCTACAATGTTAAAAAAACTGTTGTATTAAAAAAAAAGATAAATTCTGCCTACAAATTTATAAGTGTACGAGGAAAGAATTGGCTAAAATGACAGTTGTTTCATTCTAAAAACTTCTAGCTGATTTACAGACTAAACCATCCGGAATTCGAATCGACCACGGTACAAACAAAACCACGTGCACAAACACACACAGAAATGCGCATATTTCGGTTCGTGTTTGCACAAATGCCTTTGTTTGTACCGTCATGACGTGATCCTTTGGCCGTAGTGTGTAAAACACTGCACGTCATTTTTATTCCGGGGCAGAAACATTGAGCATCATAGATTAAAGTCCAAAAATACATGTATTAAAATATACTAATTCTGCACATTGATTGACAATGCTGTGATTAAGTAATTAAAGCATTCTTCTACTTGTTCACATCCTCTTTTACCACATTTCTACAAATGTTTTACTGAATAAGCAAGAACATGCTAAAAACAATTGCTTATTGATTGAGCACCATACATGAAGTGCCAAAATATTAAACACATGAATTCTGATTAAGTATTCATAGCATCGTTTTGGTTGTTCACATCCTCTTCATCACATTTCAATAAAGAAAAACTTTGTTATTATTTGCATATTGCAAAATGGAAAGCAATACTTGCCTTTTCTACCATGTTATCGATAGAAGGAAACAGACTGGGAAAGCTCTTTAGCTACTAAAGGAAATGTTTGATCTCATTGGGATATAATACTTTGTTTTCATATGTTGGTGGAAAGTGATGACTATAAGTATTTTCATCTTAAAGAGGCACTCCCACTTTGTAACATTTTTAAAACACATTTTTTTAATGCCAACGGTCAATATTTGACTTGGCGACTGCGCGCGGATCGCGAGATATCGATAAAAACATGTCATTTCCCGAGCGAATTTTTCACATCCCGAAGTTTAACAATCGTTCTAATTTTGACTCAAAATCCCCCGAAGGTTTGTTGTTGTGCTGATTGGCGATATTCTAGGGAGTCTACAATAAGTTCGAACGACGCAATTAATTTACTTCCCACTGCAAAGACTTTATATACAGCATTATGCCTTTACCTCAGGTAAATTTTTAAAAACTTCTCCTTAGTTTTTGTCGTTTTCATTATTCTAAATCGGTTGTATTATATTTTTAACCAATATCACATAAACATAAGTTTTTACATGTCAACTATTAGCCGCCTCCGATGACTTCATTTTGTCGTCTGCAACACAGTACGCCGCGCGCGTGGTATGCGTGCGTGGCATGCGTCTATGCATATCACGCGGCGGCTGCTATGTATCAACCGCACGTAACTGTGCTAGTCACCTTTGCCAATTCTGGTGGAATCAGCAAAAATTGTTTTTCGTTTATACGCCAAGTCAGTAAGACTCAGCTTTCTCCCACAGGCCATGACCGATCACTGATGCCAGTGGTACTGTGGCGTACAGCAGCGTCAGCGTAGACTCGTACTCCATAGCTTAGTTTACAATGGCCCCAGTGCAGAACGTTCGATGTTTGGAAGCTGAATTTAGGTGGGCCAAACTTTTACTTTTATGAAGACATGTTTTTATCGATATCTCGCGATCCGCGCGCAGTCGCCTCGTCAAATATCGACTGTTGGCATTGAAAAAATGTGCTTTAAAAATGTTATCAAGTGTGAGTGCCACTTTAAATCTAGACACTCTCGCATTATGGAAATTAATGGAGTAGAGTGATGAACAAAAAATCTTTGACCACTTCATCAAAATTTTTTTCCTTGGAGGTCCAAATTTTGTACCATATTACTTATCTTACTCAAACTTCCAAGTGTAGTTCCAATCCATATTCACTAGTATTTTACAAGTCTAAACATCTTTCAGTAAAGTACATTTGCATGATGACATGAACCATTTTTGGTTTGAACAGAAAATTGTAAAAATTTTACTAAGTTGCCATTCATGGCCTTTCAAACATAACTTAAAGGCAGTTAATGTCATTACTCGAGATGATGTTGCTGGGAAGAAAAAATGCATGTAGGTGTAGTATCTAAATTCTTGCCAAAGCAATTTTCATGCCAGGTTTGTGTGGTGCTTTATCAGCTCACAGGGAAGCATTAACATATCCTACATACGAATTTGAAACAAGTTACACTGATAAGTACCTAAAAATTATATGGAAAGTCATTTTCACTGCCTCATCATGTTGAGACATAGTTACATGATTTGTCACATACATCCATAGTTACACTATACATGATGATAATTTTTCAACAAATTGGACCTGTAGCATTGATGTGTGTCCTACATCTCTTCTCAGTGCATTGATCTTCATGCAGATTTTGTTTTACCAAGTCCAAAAAAGGATGCCAGGGAAGATTTGGAGGATTTGTCCTTTTTCTTCTTGGCATTGTGATTTGCATCTTTTGCTGAATCTAATGTGGAATAAGACATATTATTGATAATTTCATGATACAAAAAATATATATATATGCAAAACTTCAACAGCCCTAATGTTGGTAAAGTTGACAATTGTTCGATGTATGACTGGAAATGTGATGATGATGTGCATCTATTGAGGCAAATTGTACAATTTCTGATAAATATTGAGGTTAAATAATTTGCGTGCCAATGTCCATAAATGTTTTCAAAATCATTTTTCTCATCATGATCTTTTCAGATAATATTATTATTAATAATAATTCAGATATTATTATTAATAATAATATCATTTCTAGCAAATATGTAAAGTAACTCTTACAAGAGAATGCAGCACTGGGAAGAGATATGCAGACTCTCAAATTATTACAATTCTTTTCTCATCTACCACATGTGGGGAATCATTTTAAAGCTCCTGGTGTAAAGAAATTACAATGGTCTTAGTTTTTAGAAAATTGGAATTTTTTTTTTTTTTCATAGATTTAACACAAGGATGGCAGCCATTTTTTGAATTTCAATTATCAATACATCTTTGGTAATTTGTTTCTCTTGTATCAAAATTTACGAGGTGACTCCCCAATTTTTATTCTTGAATTGAAAGAGAATGGTTGTCTTGACAAAAGTTTGAACAAAAGTTTTGGTCTTATACTTTTGAGTTGCATACTACCTTAAGTTAAGGGGGCGCTGCACCCAACACAGCATATTTTGCTCAAAAATCACTTTTTGCAAATATTTATTCAATTTTAATTAATTTGTTAACCAAAGATTAAAATTTTGATTGGGTTCACCTTGTAGCTTGTCAAGCAGTTGAAAGTTGAGTGATAAAGAAAAGTTAATTTACGCAAATGTATGCAAATTACCAGATTTCAAGGCTTAATTTTCCTGCCAATTTCGAAATTTCCAAAGAATTTAACTCCACTCTCGCTCGGTCAAATTTTCTGAAATTTTCACATGATGTTCTTTAAATGCTATTTAACAAAACGTCTATTTTGTTTGGCAATAAAGTTCTTTCATTTTGAATGAGAGGCATTTTAATTTTGCTTATCATGATTTTAATCAATTTTTTTAAGTGTCAGTCTTTAAACCCTTGCCATTTTAGAATGAGGATAGATAATGCCAAATAAAATAGTCTTTTTTCTTCACATACTCTTCTTTCATGTGAAATATTACATTTCAGAAAATAACGTCAAGTTTTGGACTTAAATTAATTCATAATTAATTCATAATTAACCTTAATACCAAAATTGAGGTTTTCACACCAAATATATACCCACTTCATTCTTTGAGTAAACTACTACTACCATACTAAACTTTAGAGTCTCTGCTTTTTGAAAATATATAGTATGAAGGGGTTTCCTTGTCATCTTTGATGAGAAATATTGCTTTGAATAAAACTGTTTGTAACATGCAGCTCCACCTTAAATAATGCTATATACGTACCGTATAACTTGCAATGTTTGGTTAATATTTTTAGAGCATTTATTTCAGAGTACTGATTTACGATAAATCATGGGCCAGTGGCTAGAGCATCATGGGCCAGTGGCTAGAGCAGTGGACTCACGATCAAAGAATGGTGAGTTCGAGCCCCGGCATGGCTGTGGTGTTGTGTCCTTGAGCAAGGCACTTTATTCCTCATTGTTTCTCCCCACCCAGGAGTGATGGGTACCTGGTAGGACAGAGGTTGTTATGTGTGCGTTTAGCTCTGCTGCGCTTATTTGCTGCACATGTGAGCTGTTGTCTGCTCCCCAGGGAGTTGAGTGGTATCATATTAGGTCCAGTGACCAGGGGTAATAATAATTGTAAAGCGACTTGATCACATCTACTTGTGGATATGTGCGCTATATAAGAACCAAATATTATTATTATTATTATTATTAAAATGATATGGTAAATGTACATCTTGTCCTGAGTTTTCAAAGGCAATGTGTATCCCCATTTTTACGATACTTTCATTAAATCCACAATACAATTAGTTATCAGTCGCTTCACATGGTACATGGTGGAAGTTATGAACTCAATTTGTTTGTTTGCTCACTTGCTTACCTTTGGGTGGTTTTTGCTTTTTTTTGCGTCTAAAACTTGGCCTTCTGAAGAATTTCTTTTTCTTAGGCTGCTTCTGCTTCTCTAGAGGTTCATCATTGTCACTCACCTGAAACATAATAAAGTCAGGCCAGAGTGAAATAAATTGACTCTTGCAGTTACAGGAATAAATTTGGGTAGCATCAATAAAAAGTACTTCTACAAATAAAATTTACGAAGCACTTTGTAAAACACTTTCCATTTTAGGAAAAAAATTAGAAAAAGTATTTGAGATGAGTGAGACAGTTATAATAGGACGCTTCAACAGAGTGAACTAAATTAACACACACTAATTTAAAAATTACTTCCATTATGCTGGAAAAGTAATCATTTGCACAGACTTAACACATTTACTAATTATCCTATAATTGTTGTTCAAAAATTCACAGTATTTAGATTACTCAAATATAATGTACACACTTGAATTTATCAGATATTTAAGGCCACAGTTAGCTTCCCTACACTGTATGAATTCAATTAGACCAGAGAGAATTTGAAGATTGCCACTGGGAATCAGTTAAAGACAGGTTTTCTTATTCACCTCCTCAATGTCCTTATCACGATCTGCGTGACTCCCATTTTGTTTTTGTGCTTGATTGTCTCGACTCTTTGATGCTGTGTCATCACCCTTCACAGTTGTATAAGTAGTGTACAACTTTTTGACCTCAGTGTTGTCTTCACTTTCCCTTTTCTCATGTACATCCTCTATTCCCTGGAAACAATCATTCATCAATGTCAATTGTTATAGAATCTCTAACCGCTTCTGTTTATCTTTTGAATTTTAACTAGCAACGTGGTTTGACCGACAGCAATGAATAACATTCATTTGGTTAATATTGACAAATTTGTCAGACTACAACATGGCTTCTTTGAGTTGCTCGATTATAGAATTGAATTGAATATAATGCTCTGAAAATCATTTAATGACGATTCTCATCCAGAAACTATACTGTGGTTTGGAGGTTCTGAATAACTTCTTCATAAACAATGATACTTTTGGTTTGTGAATAGGTCACTAGCTCTGGAAGAAAGAGCAAAAAGTTTCAATGTATGCTGAAGCATAATGATTGCATGGCTTGCATGCAATTACTCTTGCATATATCTGAGATGGTTACTTCAGAGCATCATACAAACACCACCAATTTAAAACTGGGCAAGTTGCCAGCAGTTGCCAGCAGTCTCACCAGTTGCACTCTAGAGATGTCCGTGTTGTCTGCTATGGCTTTAACATCAATTGGGTGATGCTGCGGTGGATCAGCAGAGCGACTCCCTGATGGAGAACCTAAATCAGTTACTCTGTTGCGTTGAGTCTGGTGATTTGCACCCATCAGCAGAGAGAAATCAGAAGATGATCTGCTTCCTCCTGCATCACCAGGTGGCATCGAGTGCTCTGGGTTCTGCTTTCGTGGATCCGCAAATGGTGGCAAAGACTTCAGATTCCTATACCGTTCAAGGTCACCGAATCTTGCTTCATCACTGTATGCATCTTTGTTTGATGCACAGAGTCTCCTACGGTACTGTTGTGTTGAATAAAAATTATCATCATGGTGTTACTATGTTATGTGAATTCTTGTGATAATCTCTAAGCTCTTTAATGTGAACATGTGTGCAAGTCTAACATCATGACCCCATGCCACTTGTGATCAAAAGCTGTAAGAGAAAGGGCCCGTGGGATATCTTGGATTTTGATATGAAAATTTCTAGCATTTAATGTTAGATAGGCGGCTTGAATTTCAGCTGACCTGTTAAGGTAACAACACCTCAAAAGAGAAAGTTTATGACTTTCAGACAAAATTTTTCATGGAAGCTTAAGGTGGTTGGAAAGGCTAGAGCGTCAGTTATAAATTTCAACAAAACTATTAAAATATAAAAGTAGTCAACATTCTCTGTGGAATAAAAAAAACTAGACA
>LD533045.1:181624-196934 GCA_001465055.1 Ptychodera flava | reverse complement strand
TGACTTGAAGTTTTGAAGAAGAAGATTTTTAAAGATTTTTTTACCAAAAATGACAAAAATTGCCTTAAAAATACAAATATGCAAATTTCACCACGATTTGAAAAAATGTGACTGAAGTCACCCTCAGTAAACTGCATATTAAATTTAAAAGCAATCGGACAAGCGGTTTCAGAGAAGAAGATTTTTTTACCAAAAACACCAAAAAATGCCCCAAAAATACAAATATGCAAATATCACCACAATTTGAACAAACTTAAGTAAGGTCACCCCAAGTGAACTGCATATAAAATTTCAAAGCAATTGGACTTGCAGTTTCAGAGGAGAAGGCAATTGTTGACGGACGACGGACGACGACAGAAAATCAACCTATTTGATAAGCTCCGCGTCGCTGACAGCAGAGCTAAAAAGCAGAGAGAAAAAGATGCTAGATCTGTCTGGCATTGCAAGATGCATAAAACCTTATGAACAGATATAATTATACACTTGCATCTATAACCTATGGAGTTTCTTCATATAGTAAGTTTTGGTATCAGAGGATACGGAGTCAAATAACGTTAACACAGGGTACAATAACTTTCGGTATTATTGGATGTTATTTGACCTTTGACCTGGTCACAGCTTTGTGTCTACCCATGGAAAACAAAGCAAGATTTCAAAAAATATTTGCATCTAAGGATCGTTCGCCCCCGCGGCCGTGAATAATGTTTAGTCTACAATCTGTGAATTTAGTGATGTGAAATTATGCTGCTGAACTACAATTTCTTGAACATGCACAATGCTGCGGTGCAGGTATTTTTAAATAAAGCTTGCAGGAGGAGAGACGGATGTATGCAAATGTCTCTGCAGACAAATAAAAATTAAGGGCAATGAACTAAATACATTGTTTAAAATTTACCAGCCATGAACAAATATGGATATAAAGAGAACAAAGTTTCTAATCTTTACCAATGTGTAAATTCCAAATGAGGGCTACAGAAATTAAGACATTAAATTTCCTATCTTTACAAAAGCAAAACAGGTGAAAACTTCAAATACTCCACTGACTTTGAAATGACTCCATATTAGCTGCTGATGATACAAGTATTGAAAAAATCTGAGCTTCCAAAAATCAATCCTTGACATGTATTTTACTTTAATTTACCTTTACGTGACAACAGTTTGTTGTGCAGAGAAAACCGCAAGTGACCAGACTCACTTACCTCTTGCTCTTCTGCATCAAATTCTTCCTGGTCTCTTTTCCCTTCACTCCAACCACTTCTGTAGGAATTGTATATCACCTGTTCATCATCATCCATTTTGTCCTCAATTGCCCCATATGCCCTCTGCTGGTCTTGAGCATTTCTATGTAAACCTCCACTCTCTGGTGTGCGAGGACTTGGTAATATTTGCACTTGCTGACCTTCAACCCCAGCTGCTGATTGCTGAACATTGATGTCTGACCTATGTCCACCTGCATCATTACACTCATTCGGGTGAATACTATCACCATCATCACCATTGCGGAATACTTCATCATTTCCATAATTATGAGCAGAACCATCGTTACCATCACCACGCTGATCCTCAATACAGTCTACATCTGTTTGTTCCCCACTTTCAGTCGACCCGGGATCTTGTAGCTGCTGTTCAAGATCATGCATTTTTCTTTTCAGGCTATCCATTCTCTTTTTTTTTCTTATCATCTCTTTCAGCCGCTCAATTTCACTTTTTAACTTCTCCTCCTTCCTCTTCTCCCTGGCTTCATCTATCATTTTCTTATTCTCATATTTTCTTTGAAGTCTTACCCTGGAATCAATGGTCTGAACAAACTGTACACTGAAGTAGCGGTTTTGCGCATTTAGACACGTAATACTCTTGAAAGCTGTTGGAATTTCCTCATCTGTCAGACCAATTACAATTGGTATGACAAAATCCCTTTTCGTATGATCTTCCAGAGATTTGACGACACTTGTCTCACCAAACCTGCCAAGCTTGACATCTTCGAGGAACTCCTTGGTCAATACTGGCACTATGAATGAACAGCAATGAAATACCTTATCCAGATTCTGGAATAATGATGTGCCAGCTTGAAAACTTTCACAATACTCCTTGTCACCTACTTTCAACATCTCCTTCAATTCTTTCACCTCATTTCTTTTGCTATAAAGCAAAAACACGTCGTAAAATTTCTCAGCTAAGTCCTCCTGTAAGTGTTGCTCGTCCTGTTCATTCCAATCTGTCGGTGCACCTAATTGCACGGACTTTGAACGTTTAGTTTGTGGTTGTTTGTGTCTGCTACAATGGTTGTCAAGGGATGGCTCACTAACTTGACGATTCACCCTTCGTTGACCTCGTACATCATCAGAAACTCCACTGTTATTGCGCAATCCTGTGGCCTCTAGAGACTGATCTGATGGAAAAGGTTTGTCACCTCTGTCTTCATGAAAATGACTGGAATGGTTATTTGATGGAAACTCAGCCACAGTACTTTTGGTCGTAACATTAGTCACAAGCTGCTCCTGTGACCGTTTGTCTGTGGCTTGTTTTGAACTCATCCCACGCATTTTCTCTGTTACTTCTTTGTTGGTTGATGAATGTTGGTTATATCGAGCTTCTGAACAAGATGTTTCTTTTGATTTTGCTGCTGGTGGCTCTTGATTAACTCCACCACTAACATCAGCCATGGGTACTGCCTTAGCTTCTACAAATGATGTAGCCTGAATGCTGTTTGTGTTTCCAGCCATGTCAGAGACACCTGTTTTCTCCTGCTTTCTGTTAGCTTTATTCTGTTGCTTGTTCATCGCATCTTGTTCTTCTGGTTGAAGCATAGCTTCATCAACTTTTATCGCACTCTTGAAATCTTCCTCTGGAGGCTTCCAATTATCAGGTGTAATACTAGGAGCACTCCCAGTGTATGCCTCCTCTTCAATTTTCTTGCTAAGCTGATGATTGGGTTTTTGTTTTATACTAGTCATCTTGCTTGTACTGCTGAACAATTCACTTCATCAGTAAAGGCAAGTTTGTCTTCTGATTTTTCCAGAGTGGTGCGGATAACCGTTGGGTGCTATATATTTTTGTGATTAGTCTGGAAAATATGGGTATCAAAATTTGAGGTCTTAATTTAATTTTATTGGACTATTCAGACGTAATACTAGCTGCTATACTAATCCTACTGTACTTCAGTATCTCATCACGGGTAATATGGATTTTTACAACCAAGAAATTGTCTACTACTTGCTAGTGAAAGTTATAATTTATATTGCTGAAATATGCTGCTTTGCACTATGCATTTTTACCATTTAGGGAGAGAGGGTACAAGATTTTTGTTTTGTGGTAAAATCACGTAGTTTTCCGAACTGGGGACACAGCATTGCAACAAGGCAATTACTGTCCTGGCAAGAGTTCCTTAAGGCCCCTTCATTCCTGGAAATCATTTAATCGCGAATATTCCTTGGAAGATCTTGAAGCACATCAAATAAACTTTGGAAGGGTTTAAAGTAAAGGTTAGTTTTAGGGTTAGCATAACCTACCTATGAAAAAAAATTGGGGGTAGGGGCCTTACAACTATCCTTGTATGTTCGGTTCAGCATTTGTTGCATGCTTTTGTCTGAGCAGTCACTGATGAAAACAGTAATTTGACTGATCGTCATCGGACTGATTGTTGCCTCGAGATGCAGTAGTCTGTGCAAAAGCGAGATTATGTAATAGATAACCACCAACACCGAGGATCGAGTTAAAAAAAGAATCTGGTTTAGAATCGCCGAGTCCGTAGGGTACCAACTTGAACAGCAAGGCACACTAGGTCAAAAGGGGGAATTCTCTTACACATTATATCTCTCCCTAAACTAACCCTAACCCTGATTCTAAACCTTGTGTTGGACATAATAATCCAAAATGGAATTATGTAACGGAAAATGTGTGTCTGGAAGAAATTGAAGAAGAATATAGGATATTGGAGTTATAGAGCACAGAAGTTTAAAGGGTCTATGACATTCTTTCCAAAGTTTTCATTTTTTCCCGTCAAAAATTCAGCTTGGGGACCTGTCTATGGATTGCCTATTGTGTCAGTTTGGAAAGATGTGCCAAGCGAATGGCGAAATTTGACTCCTTTGTCATGCCTGGTGATCAGGGGGCCAATTTGCACCGGAGCCGAGCAGCGGTATTTGCATATTGACCAACAGGAATAATTGGCGTCATTTGTTCCAAAAGTGTACGTAGCAGTCTGTGACGTAGTGTCATGTGATTATTATTCATGAGCTGTCATTACTATTCATGAGGGCATGTATATCTCTCTTGGCCCACGTGTACTCAAGTCAGTCTCCAGCTTACCATCACTCTATGTACGTAGCTTAGAGCTTAGTGTAATAAAGTAGCATCTTAGATTATATTGTACTCGCTGTTTCCAGTCGTCTTTACATCCTTTCATCATTGGAATACTAGCCTTGCCGGCCCCGACACGCTACCACATAACCGACAATACCAACGTAACCTCGGTTATATCACATTGGTGGCAGCGGTGGGAATCCTTACTTGTACGGGAGAGAGTTTACAGTTCAAACAGATCACAATCCATTGGTTTGGTTAGACAAAATGTGTAGTAAAAATCGTAGGTTGTTGCGATGGAGTTTAATACTGCAAGAGCATCAATTTAAGATTGAGTACAAGAAGGGCAGCGAAAATACAAACGCGGACGCATTGTCGCGAATGTGGAGCTCGGATGTACGGTAGTGTGTGAAGGTGCATGAATGATGTAGTGAAAGGGCTGTAGTGACCTGATATACACTGTTTTGGAAAATGCGTGTTGAATTTTCAACCCTTATAGTAATGGTGTTTGCCCAGGTTGCTGTACCCGACTTAGTCAGTAGTTTTTTTTGTCATGTACTTTCTGTTAGATTCAGTAGTATTAGCATTGTGTTATTTTACTTTGATTTTTGCTGATTTTCTGAATTATTTTGCCGTACTAGTGATGTAGACTCCCTGTCTCCATCAAAATAAGGAGGGAGGAATGTGACGTAGTGTCATGTGATTATTATTCATGAGCTGTCATTACTATTCATGAGGGCATGTATATCTCTCTTGGCCCACGTGTACTCAAGTCAGTCTCCAGCTTACCATCACTCTATGTACGTAGCTTAGAGCTTAGTGTAATAAAGTAGCATCTTAGATTATATTGTACTCGCTGTTTCCAGTCGTCTTTACATCCTTTCATCATTGGAATACTAGCCTTGCCGGCCCCGACACGCTACCACATAACCGACAATACCAACGTAACCTCGGTTATATCACACAGTCCTTGCGTAAACAAGTCATTGTTGATGACACAGTCCCCAATTGTTAATGGGTTCTATAAGTCCTGAGCTCCTCAGAGAAGATAGAGTCCGTCTGTGATAAAAATACTGCGATACAGATGGCGCTCAATGGCCAAGAATGAGTTCCATGGTGGTGAAAACATAAAAACCAATGTAGGCCGCCATCCTAATTACAAAAGGTCATTAAATGAGTCAATTAGTAATTAATAAACAGGATTTTGCCAAACATTTTTGCATACTATCCTAACACCGACAGATTATCACCTGTACCATATTTCATAAAGTTTGATGCAGTATTTACAACACTGTGAGATAAATATCTGTACCAAGTTTCATCAAATATGATGCAGTATTTGTGGATATATCACTCAAATTAGGAAATTCATTACATATGGAATTACATATTAAATGACATTGATAAATGTCTTTTTCACTGTTAAAGCAATTTGAGCTTAACAACTGTACCAAGTTTCATGAAATTTGATGCATTATTTCTTGACATATCAGTGCAATTACGAAACTTCAGTAATTCACATGATATATGCTGTATGCCGTGAAACAAATAGATGTGCATATGTATGAAATAGGTCGATGTCCTTGTACCAACTTTGAATGATACTGGTGGAAATATGTCTGAGTTTATAATGGCTCTGTAAATGAAAAAATCGTAATAAAATGGCCAATACGCAGCCATATTTTATCTTACCGTCTAAACAATCAACATGAATATGTATGACATAAGTCATTGTCCATGTACCAACTTTGAATAAAATCGGTTGAGACTTGCCAGAGTTATTGCTCTCGACATGAAAACCGTAACAAAATGGCCACCACATGTGGCCATATTGGATTATATCATGAAACAAATTGATGTGCATATGTATGACATGGGTTATGGTCCTTGTACTAACTTTGAATAAAATCAGTTGAGATATGCCTGAGTTATGGCTCCGTAGATGAAAAAATTGTAATAAAATGGCCGCACGGCAGCAATATTGGATCGTATCACGAAACCGTGCATATGTATTAAATGGGTCAATGTACCAACTTTGAATAAAATTGGTTGAGATGTGCCTGAGTTAAGGACAAGGACATGAACAGATTGTAACAAAATGGCCCCCATGTGTCCACATTGGATCACATTGTGAAACAAACTGATGTGCATATGTATGACATAGGTTAATGTCCTTGTACCAACTTTGAATAAAATCAGTTGAAACATGTCTGACTTATGGCTCTGTACATGAAAAAATTGTAATAAAATGGCCGCACGGCAGCCATATTGGATCGTATCACAAAACAAATCAAAGTGCATATGTATGACATATGAAGTAATCCTTGTACCAAGTTTGAATGAAATCGCTCAAGTCATCTCTGAGATATCTGCGTGAACGGACGGATGGACGGACGCACGGACGCATGCACAGACGGACGCATAGACACAAGGACATGACCAAACCTATAAGTCCGCACTGACGGTGTCCTTGGGGACTAATTAGACCACAAAGAAAGTCAGCTATATAAACAGTGCTCACAGATGTCCAGTAAAAACTGGCAAGGATGTCGTGGCGGCCCTATACAAAGTCGTCATGGACTCCAGCTACAGCGACTTGTCAAGTTGCTCCAGCGAGGACAATCTTGACCAGAATTCAGAAAATGATTTCGAGGGGGAATTGTTTGAAGGTGCACAGGCATACCTGTTTGAACCCCAGGCGCTCGGGACAAGTTGCTCCAAATAAGAATTGGAGTCTGACTCTGAAGGACAAAGCACGAGTGGGCAAAGCAATAGAATATGCTCAGGACAGATGAGTCCAAATTTCATTTCTGTGTATTAAATAAGACAGTATCAGTCAATAGTTTGAACTTTACACAGTTGATTTTATTTTAAAATTTCAAAAGTGGAGCGATCCTGTGCCTGCATGTTTCCGTTCAATGAGTAAAACTCATGCATTGCATGTTGTCAACCGGTGACAGAACTATCATTTTATTGGAGCACGGGACAAATGGTGCAATCGACCCATGTTCCTGTGCATTTTCAGAGCAAACGAATCCTGCAAAAAAGTGATGTGTTAGATCTATATTCTGTACATGTTTGGAGTGCAGCAAAAAAATGAAAGCTTGTTGCCACATTGTCGGGTCACCATTTTGAATCACCGTCTTCACGATTGTGTAAATATGGGATCCTGCCGCAAATGTTTCCTGATGAATGAGGACGTGACATCCACTGTCATTCTTCTTTCTTCTTGTAATCTTTATTTTCCATATTTTGCACAAAAGCAGTTATACACTAGCTTGTACACCTAATCAGACAGCCTCAAAGGTCATTCCAATTTACTCGATCGGCACGGCAACCGGCCATATGCGTATCATGTGACGCTGCTGCACCATTGGTGATCTCGTGAAAAGATGGTGGTTTGGATCTGGTATGACATGACATATCACCAAACGCAAACTAAAACATTTAGGCACGACAAATGTTATCTCGTGCGCTGAGTGCTGGGTGTACGTTCTGAGCAAAGGAAGCCCAATGCCTCACATCCTTACATGTAAGAACATGGGATTTGCGAAGGTGTGATAGACTGTTTGCTCATATTAAGATAAGTCATTGGCTGAACTTCGAAAAGTCAAAAAAGTCGACCGAGTTGGGTTAGGGGTTCACGCCCACCCATAACTGTTACTTGCCTATTATCTGGACACGGGGGCAATATGCAATGCAAGGCATTGACGTAAGCTAACTTCAAGACCCAAAGAGTGATTTTATGTTTGGTTGTATGGGGCATATGTCATAGATCCTCTTAAACCCAGTCGTCACTGTTTTCAGAAGCAGTTAAAACGGCAAATCGTGTAATTGGTATGATCAAGAGATTCACTTGGCACATGAGAGATGTCATGCTCAGGCTCGAGGCCTCACCTGGAGTATGATGTTCATTGTTTAAGTGTGATCTCCTTGGTTATATATAAGCATATATGTTTATTGGAGAAAGCTCGTTTTACCAAGTCTATCCAAAATGCAGTTTCATCCAGGATGGAATCAACAGGGGGGATTTTCCCCTTTAGTAGAAAATTTAGGGGGGGGGGGATTCACCAGTTTATGTGTTCTGTACTTGTATCTCTTAACGTGTGACTGGCACCATTTTATGGGGGGGGGGAGGTCCCCCCTTGACAAATTACTAGGGGTTGCCAACACATCAACAGAGGGGGCATCCCCGTCCCCCTGTCTTGATGAAACACTGGAAATGCAAAAATGTAGAGGCAAATCATATTTTGAAAGATTATCCTCACTTGAATGACTACCTTGGGGTGATATGATTGAAGTGTACAAGATTTTGAATGATATTATTGACTGCATTACGTCACTTATTGTCAAAAGCTACAAGAGGACACACTGAGAAGCTGCAAAAGAAATCGTGCAGACTTGACATCCGTAAATATTTCTTCTCCCTCCGCATTGTTGATGAGTGGAACTCTTTACCTGACTCTGTAGTTCTTTCTAAATATGTGCATAGTTTCAAGAACAAGATTGATAGATAATTCCGTACTATCAACAGGATCTGACATGGGATGCTATTATTGCACGATATTCAGTCCCTAGTATTGAACTGAACTGAACCGAACCGATCGGGAGAAACCTCTCGATCGAGTGACTTGGGAAATGTTACATGTATTTTGATACAGCGATTCGATGACAGTTTTTCTGAAAGAATTCTCCCAATCGGGAGACTTTGTCCCTTATGTGGAGCAGTTTAAAAGTGCAGAAAGTGTTAATGAATGAATTCCGGGAAATGACTTTGACGTTAAAAAGTACAAGTGGAGTTGATCCACATGGTGAAGATACACTTTTCATGAAAGTGACAATGTTTTGTATGCCTTTCTACAGAGGGTATCACCATTATTGAATAAATGTGAAAATATGCAAAGAAAGCAATGGTGAAATTTTTCAGAACTATGCATGAGTAACCAACCCTCAAATTTGATGATGAATATACTGGCCTGGTAACACTTTTAAAATACGCAAATCTCTATTAAATTGCGCAGTACTATTCTGTCTAAAGAAGTCTCCATATCGTCGGGCTGGAGATATTCTCCTGATCAGGGGGTCACATTTTCTTCCGGTCGGGAGACAACCCCCTTTTGGTGCCTTGCTGACTGAGTAACAACTTTTTTCTTGGTTACAGGGGCCGATGCCGTTTACAAAACCACAAGCGACTGTGGGTACGACATTTTCAGGAAGTGAAAAACTTACCTCTATGTGTACATTGCCAAAAGAAAAAAGGAGCCAGAGGCCGGTTTTTGCCTTTCAAGTTTCAGTCCAGTAGCTAGTAAGCCGCGAAGATGACCGGGGGATTCCCCGCGAGGTGGTTGATGGTTATGTTATCAAATACTTCCGGTCAAACGGAATTCGTCATTTTGAGCAGATTTCAGATATACGTTCGCTGGAAACTAATCAAACATCGACACAGTCTTTGATCAATTTCCTTTGGCAGTACACTGGCGCACAGGCTGGTCCACTGCCTGCACAGTGGTCACGTTCAGTTGTATGACGACCGCCCTCTTGTGGTGCAATTGAAGGCTTGACCTGCCTGCCAAGCACAGGCAACCAATTCAAGTCGCCATTAACTTTAGGGAGCCGTCATTATTTAAAACTAGGGGGTCACTCGATAATGAAGAACAGGAAGGGGTGTGTAAAAAGTGATAAATAAAAGGGGGTGTTATGCAAAAACGTTAACGTGTGTTGTTCAAAGTATTACCAAATAGCTCTGTTTTAACAGGTTTTTTTTATCAGGAGGGGAGACTTGACATCCCCTTGTAATCACTGCATTACAGCTGCAAAGTCGCCAAACGCACATAGGCTACCAGTAAACGATGATGAAGGCAACACACCACATCCAGCTTCAAACTGTCCCTGTATTTCTTGGGGTGATGTGCTTGCCTTTGTTGGGCAAATTTAAATTGATAAAGATTCAGTGTTTCAAAACAGTTAAAAACAAATAAATAATATATGTTTGATGCACTGAAAGCTTTACCTCTATCCTGCAAGGAAGTATTCCCCCGGGGGGGGGGGGGTACTCCCATAGAAGGTGTAGGGTATGTGCCGCCCGAATAGGATCACTTTTCCACGAAAAAAATCCCTAAACAATGGGCCGATTTTTCATCCAAAAAATCCTAAACATGGTTCGATGACAAAGTACAATACAATACAATAGCTCTTTATTATCCCAAAACGTTGGCAATTCTTTGTACGACAGCGGACAAGTTAAAAAGTTACAAAGATGAGACATGTATAAAATATTTAAAAAAGGTCAGTGACGTTAAAACACATTAAAAGCAATGACTAGTCGTTTCTGTTTTGATTCAGTACAGAAATTGCAGTGGGAATGAACGAATGTTTTGATCTATTTGTTCTAGTTATTGGAACCCTATAACGCCGGCGAGATGGTAAAATATTGAATTCCTTGCAGAGTGGGTGGTGATGATTCCTGACTATAGAATTGGCTTTGTGTAAAACTTGTTTTTTATACAATGTACTGAGACTAGTTTGTTGTACTCCAATTATTTTACTACAGATGTTTACTATTCTACCAAGTTTGTTCTTGCTCTAGTACTGTACAGTGAGGTTTCCAAACCAGCAAATGAGTGAAAAACTTAAGACACTTTCAATACATGATCTGTAAAAAAGCACAAGCATCCTTCTGTCAACTTTGAAGAAACTCAATTTCCTCAAGAAGAACAGACGCTGCTGGCATTTACATAATATCATATTAATGTTATCCTCCCATCGCAACTTATTATCCAAAATAGAACCCAGATATTTGTATTTCTCAACAATTTTCACTTCCTTTTTTTACCATTAGTAATTGTTACATCAGCTAATGGTGCGTCTTTCCTGAAATCTATACACAAATCTTTGGTCTTATCAATGTTAAGTTCGAGAAAAGAACTTTTACACCACTTTACAAAGTCATCAACCACTGGCCCATGACTTCTTTCATGATTTTGGAGAAGACTGATTATGGCAGAGTCATCTGCGAACTTAATTATAAATTTATCATCATGGTGATGATAAATTATTTATTTATCATGGTGACTTCTGCAATCATCGGTATATAGAATATACAGAGGTGGTGACAGTACACAACCTTGCGGTGAGACAGTAGATGAGATACATACATCAGAAAAAGTGCCGTTCACTCGAACATGTTGTGATCTCCCAGTTAAGAAATTCAAAACCCAACCGACAATCTTAGGATGAATGTTAAAACGAGACAATAATTTACCAGTTAAGATGTGCGGCTGAATAGTATTAAATGCAGATGAAAAATCAACGAATAGAACCCGGGCATGTGTTTTATTTTCTTCAATGTGATGTCCCATGCCTTAGGAAAACCTTACGATGCTACAGAATAAACTTTGAAGGTGAAAATTCCCAAAATTTGTCAGGCTAATCCTTAACAATGGGGCATATTTTTGAAATATACATGGTTACATGTTTTCAACCTGGGCGGCACACCCCTGTATAAAAACATCAGGAGTACCCCTCCCGGGAGTAGTCCCAATATAAAAGTCAGGAGAAAGCATTAGTATTGAGTATTTTCACTTTCTTACCAATAGTACGTGATAGCAGTTTCATGCAGTCAGTAAAAACTGTTTTCAGTATGTATGTGTACTGAGACCTTCAAATCTCAACAAATGGGACATGTAAATATGCCTCACCGATTTTATCCAACTTGGACGGATGGTGACATGAACATAGCAGAACAAGAGTTAAAGTTGAACTGGGTGACTGGAAGTCTATGTCGATTGGTGTTCTAGATATTACCAAAATGACACAAAATTACAAGACTCCCCTTCCTGGCCTCCTCAGTCTGGTCATTTCTTCAAAGCTGCTTAATATCAAGCATCATAGTTTAAGAGATATTTTCATGTCTATAAACACTCACTTTACATCGATTATAAAAGTTGGGGGACTATACCAGAGGAGAACCAGCATCATCCCTGTAGTATTGATACATGTATTTCTTTAACGTTCACAAGAGAATTGGAATTATAATTCATATTGAAAATTCTATTTAAAAAGTAGTATCACTGTACCTGATTTCAAAATAAAACGGCAAGATAATTCTTTTCTGTACCAAATAATGTGCAGAAAATGCAACCCCTAGTAATTTGCAGTTTTCTTTGCTCCTCTGATAATGTACTATATGTTCCTTCATTGTGTGATCAGTAACACATATTTTTCCTCGTACATACTGGTAGTAAAATCTGAAGGTCACTCATACAATAGTGTTTTAGAACTCTACACATGCTACACGCCAGGAAATAGATGCGCTCAATTGTCGTGTGGGATCCATACGACCCATGTAAACACTAGTATTGTATCCAAGGTACGATGGTGATTGATGAAAGTTAAAACGCGTCTGTCTTACTCAACATCTTAAAATTTAAATGTTGCAGCTATGATGATGAGGTGCATCTAGATATCGTGAACAAAATACATTATTGTAAAATAAGAAACTCGCACAGGCGCAGTTCCGACGACTATTTACCTTGAGGTAGTATGCGCCTCGAAAGAGAAAGATTTCAACTTTTGCTCAAACTTTCCTAAATGAAACCTTCAACCATTCTCTTACCAAAATAAAAATAAAAATCGGGGGTCACTGTGCAAATGTTGGTACCAGAGAGACAAAGTAATTAAGATTTCACGATATTTTAAATTCAAAATGGCCGCCATCCCTGTGTTAACTCTATGGGTAAAAAATAAAACTTCCGATTTTCGAAAAACTAAGACGTTAAAAATTTTCTTGCTCCAACAGCTTTAAAATGAACCACAACAAGTGGTAGATGGGACTAGAATTGATAAAATTTGAAAGCCCGAATATTTGTCCCCGAGACGCCTTCCACCCTCCCTACATGTTTTAAGACTGACATAAATTCACAGGTTTGAACTGATCAACATTAACTGCTTGACTAAGTTTTTATTCATGTATATTTGTCAAAAAAAATGTAATGGAATATTGTCTTGTTTTCCCTGGTCAAAGGTCAAATAGCATCTACAACGTTATTGTACTCTTGTGTCGATCCAGGCCTAATTGGACTGTACGTCCTTTATACCGAAACTTTCTGGTTGATGAATCTCAAACGTAGGTGCATAATAATTAGGCCTAAATGTATGTTTTTGAGTGTTTTTATGGCAGGAGGGTCACGCAAACGTTTTGAATTGGCAAAGGGGCAGGGCACAGGTGCGTGGAGTTGCCGTGTAATACATGTATAGGCCTACATCATGGAGCTAGAAACGGAGCTCCATGCACAGTCCCCTTTGATCTATTCCGCTCTTGGACTATGCGCCCCATAGACGTGTACATATGCTTGAGAAAAACCAAGCATATATACACACGTCTATGGGGCGCATAGTCCAAGAGCGGAATAAATCACAGGGGGACTGTGCTCCATGTATACATAGAGAGAAGGTTTGACACGACTTCAAGTTGCCCTCCGGACCCTGTATCTAATAAAATATGGAGTTTCCAAGAGCGGAATAGATCACAGGGGGACTGTGCTCCATGTATACATAGAGAGAAGGTTTGACACGACTTCAAGTTGCCCTCCGGACCCTGTATCCAATAAAATATGGAGTTTGGAGTCAAAATAACAGGTCAACGCCGATAGCGAAATACCTCTTGCCTTTAAAGCCCATGTAGCTGTAGGCCTAACTCTTGAAAATTGTTGACCTGAAAAAGGCGTTCTATTTTCTTTGGTTTTCTTTAAATTCTACAAATTTAAAGGATATAGTCCTTTACTACTGAAAATTGGACAAGGAAATTCAAATTTTAACCGTTATTTTGATTTCCCGCCATTTTCAAAAACTGGTAATATTACAAAGAAAACCAAGCATATGATGTCCCAGTGGAAAACATTCAGCACTATGCACTATGTTATATTTGACTACTCTGTTGTTTCTGTGAAGATTCCAATGACTATATGCACGACGTACTGTGTTTTTTGCTTTATTTGCATGAAGGCGCCATTTTTTGTTTGAGCAAACGTTTAATATTTATCTTGCTCAAAATTGCACATGCAGTCCCAGCCCAGTGGACAGTTTAGTATACTTGTATAAACACCCCTCAATGAGTACATTCCCACGAACTTGTTTCAGTTTGGAAGTAAACTCAAAAAATTTTTAGTTTGGAAGTAAACTAAAAAAAAGTAATGCTAAATTAAGGTACAGCTATTGGGCCTTTAGGCCTAACGCTCAAGTTTCAAGTTGGTAAACTGACATTTAGTCTCAATATCGGCCCGAAACTCTCTGGTCACCCCGGTCATCAGGCTGTTACGTGCAGCAGCAGCGTGGTTCTCATTGGCATTCCACATTAACCCGAGACCCCACAACCACTAAATTTAAATCGGCTACCAAACGGGCTAGTACTGGTGTACAACGTCCAGATTTGCGTTTCGAACAAACCCAAGTCATGGAAAAGTTAACCATTGTTAGTTGGTAAGTATTTTAGAAAATATTTTAGCAAAGTCACGAGTTCAAATAAAACACCAATTAATCCGCGCTGAACGATGGGTAATTTGCCCCATTCAAATGTCTGACGTATGTCAGACCCTGGATAATTACGTGCCCAGGAGTTGGGGGCCAAAAGTGGGACTTAATAACGATTAACGCGTCTCGGAGTTGAACATTATACGTCAAAGGTATTTATTTATCGAAGGACGGTAGTTTTTTTACTGCATGCGTTGATATACGTGGATTTTTATTGTCTACAGAATTCCGGAGGGCAAAATCGTGTCAAACCTTTTCTTCTCTCGATGTATAGGGGGCCCTACTACACAGCACCTCCACGTACCTGTGGAGCAGGGGCGTTAAAAATCGCACATGAGGAAAAGGGTGCTCAAAGGCGCACTTTGGCTCGACGCTCGTCGGCCAGTTTAATGTTAAGCAAACGAGAATCAAACCAACCTCAAGTGCGCCAGTGGGGTGTTACTCGAAATACCCGAGGCTATTCTTCCGACCCCCCCCCCCC
>LD533045.1:159830-172118 GCA_001465055.1 Ptychodera flava | reverse complement strand
GACCTTGCACCCTATACTGAAAAATTCAGTCATCTGCAATTAGACAAGTCTATGGGTTAGGTCCGCACAGCACCCTTACATTACTGAATCTGTCAGTCCACATCACCCTGAGCAGGTGAATATGATTAACAACAAGGCCAGGCTGCACATTGCTGATCGGGTACTCACACACCCGCCAGAAAAAAATTTCTGATAGGTCTGGAGTAAATCAAGACACAGACAAGGAACTAATAAAATAGAATTTTCAACATGTTTAAAATTGTCAGTGAATAAAAGAGTACAGAGCATCCATGGGAGTTCTGAAAACACAGGAAAATAAATTAAAAACACAGACATAACGACTGATGACAACGTATCAGGTATGAGAGAAAAAGGTTTATTTTGGCTTTCATAGAGAAGTGTTTTTGTTTGAACAACTTTTCAAACTGATAGGTCCTGTTTTGTTCTGGCTTTTGTAGAGAGGTTATTTTTAGGTAAACTTCTAGCTTTTAGGACTGGCAGGTCAGCTGTTGACCACAGGAATCTTACAGAAATAAAACAGAAACACATTAATATTGTCAATTTATATGGCTATAGATTCTGTTGAGTCAGATTTTCCTTTAACTGTGATATGTCACAGTGCTAGAACTCCATATTCAGAGCTATAAAGCATTCATCTCATGAGATGAAAATCATCCCAATCAAGCATTTGAAATATCTGTCTTGCATTTAAAGGCATCTTTTTCCGGCAATAGTGTATGATTTCACGATCGCTGTTTACAAAGTAAAAACTTTCAGAGAACCTATCCAACACATTTCCTCCATATAGGGACTGTGAGACAAGTATCACATTGTGCCTTCAGAATAAAGCCACTGCCAGCTGTCACAAGGTGATGTGGAAATGAAATGTGTCTGTACATAAATCATTAAAAATTTGCATGGAAAACAGTCCACTGTTGCTTTGAAGTCGCCCTGCAGAAATTTTACATTCGCAGATTCTAGTGTTACAACTCATGTAAATGGAAGAAACGTTACCCTCTGCAAATACAGAATCGGCGACATATCAGATACTGCTTGTAAGGCAATATTGATACCAGTGACCTGTGACAGCATGACCAGGATGCATTAATAGTGCTCTCTATCCATTGCAACAAATCCAGGCAATCGAGTGATCAAATTCATCGTCTTTGTCACATGGCTATTTCTCAGTAACAATCTACACGCTAAATGAAATATTTACAGCTGTGTTGAATGGATGTCTCTCTTGAATCATTACATTTCACTTTGAATTGCAATTCACTGTTACATCATTCTGTAAATAACTGACTATAATCTCAGGCTTCTGGTGCTTGATGCAGTCGATTTCTCAGACAAAGTGTTGAAGTGAAGCTCAAGAAAAACAAAGGCTTGGAAAAGAACAAAGCACATTTATGAAAGATTTCTACCAATGTTCATATTTTGGGTTGAACATTATCATTTCCACTTGTCTGCTATCGTTTCAGTTGTAAATGTGATCGCATTTTATCATCTGGTAGTTCTGCAGTTCACATCAAAACACTATCCTGGAAATTTTTAACTTTGCAGAAGAACTATTACCTACTTTATTGGTGATGCCTTGAGTTGTGCTGTTCAGTGGTTTGTGGCAAACTAAATCATGCTGTGAAAGGATGTACTGAACACTAAGGAAATTGTGTACGTTTGTAATTAATCACCAAAAGATTAAATATGTGATTGACTTCATGTAGAATATAGTGAATCATTTGCTACCATGGCATCTCTGTCTGATTTCTCCTCATGCACAATTCCAAAAGAAGGAGTATGAGGCCATGCAAACTGATATACAGATCCTAGACAAGCTTGTTGTGGAATTTCTGCATTTCCATCAGCTGGTTTGCCCACACCAAACTCTGTTGATTGCCATGAATAGGTAACAATGGTTGTCTTGTGTATGCAGGTTGTGCCTCAGTTTGCTGTGATGTCAAAGGTCACCCATCCAGTACTTTATTGGTCAACCATGTGTACTGACCTCTGTTGGTCAGGTCATTTAAGGTCATCTGATGTTCAACAGATCCTTCTACCAGCTACATGTCAGTGTTATTTACAGTTTCACGACTGGAAACAAGTACTTGTCAACCACCTGATATTTGTAAAAACTTTTTTTACTACACGAGTTTCAACGCCCTGAGGCAACTATTTGTAAATAGGTTCAAGGCAAAACTACAAACTGGCACGAGTATTCAAAAACATGCCACATTATATGTCAGATGTACAGCAAGGTTCTCGACTCTGATAACACGAAGGTAATAATGATAGCGTATGCACACGCCCTTGATTCTCATTTTTTGCGGCCAGTTACGAGTCCACCTCACACTGAATGCCAATGTAATATTGGCTAAACCCTCCAAGGGAAAATATAATACAAACACAGCAATGCAACAAGTCATTCTAGTGCTTTCTAAGTTAGTCATGACTTTGCCTTTGATTTTGATGTAAGGTGTAGGTCCCAGAATTGGTGCTTTTTCAAGCAAACAGAAAACACAGACAAACATTAGCGAGACAACACTGCAAATACAAATATATTGAATTGAACATGAAGATAAAATATAAGAACAGTGAGGTAAAATGAAGGCAAACACAAACTCTTAAAATCAACCTCTACGCTGAAATATCACTGTGCAACAGAAATGCTAACACTGCACTGGTCATGTCCATGTACATATTCACCACCAGAAATTACATGGCCATGTTTCCATAAAAGATTTCTGACAAATGCAGATGACACATATACCAAAATGTGACATAACATAATTACTCACAGTTTATCATTTAATTGCTTGTCTTTGAAAAGTAAATGTCTGAACTGATTTGAGGCAAAAAATTCTCTACGCAGTGAACGGTCCAGAATTACAAGTGTATGTACATAGTAAGCTTCTGTTCTGTGCTGGCGGTAGGGCAAAGCTCTTCCCTGAAGCAACATTGTCTGAAGAGGGCGCTCTGTTTTCCAGGTCAGGGACAAGGACCAGTCATTTTCTCTTGAAAGCTCTTGTGAAAAGGGAGATGTCTGCAGGTAAGTTTTTACAAAGTTTACAACACTCGGACACACACTACATGTGATGGGTTGTATTATGAGTTAACTCTCAGGGAGAGAGTGAAATCGTTTCTCAGCTGTCGTAAGTCTGATTGCCGATAGCTTTGAGGATCTCCCTCTGGAATCGTTCAACCGTGGTGTCCACTGATGAATCACCGACTTGTCCATCTTCATAGCTGCAACAATGACAAAACCAGTTGGTCGTAAAAACATGAAGTTACCTACATGTATACATGAAAATGCAAATATACAAGTAACTATAATATTTTAATTGTTTATCCTTCAATACACGAAAATGCCAGTGAAACAACATTTGGTGGCCATAGAGGGACCTTGAACAAACATAAACCCACTTCCCTCTTCACGGTATCAAGCAGTCAGATGCTGACACACAGATGAAGAGCAAAACACTGATTACATTTTGTGTGACATTAAAGTCAAAATTATAGTACTTACACAAAGAAAAACCTGGTACACACATGGTCTTGGTTTGGACATACCCAAATATTGCCATTTTTGCGCAGATCTTTAGAATTTATGACTGAAAGTGAAGAAAATAATTATCCTAAGTTTTCTAGAGAATTACTGTGCAAATATACATTTAATTTTGAAATTCGATCACAAGGGAATAAAGAATTCTTTGTGCTGTTGGTGGTGAAAAAATTTGTGATAAATTGTAAAACTTTGTTGTTCGTGTTTCTGTTATTTGTTTTGCAAGCCGTTTGTTTCGATACTGTTGTTGCTAGTATCTGTTATCGAGCAGCAACTTGGTCAGCGTTCAAGCGTACACATTGAACTTAACAGGTATTGAACTACATGTAGCGACCTCTTCATATCCGACTGATTTAGAAAATTTTCAAGCGTGAGAACAGATACTTATAGTTATACTGAGACAGAGTTAACACAGGGATGGTGGACATTTTGAATTTCAAATATCGGTAAATGTCAAGTAATTTGTTTCTGTAGTGCCAAACTTTGCATGGTGACCCCTGATTATAATTCTTGATTTGGTAAGTGACAGGTTGAAAGTTTCATTCAGGAAAGTTTGAGTAAAAAATTTAAGTCTTTCACTTTTGAGGTGCGTACTACCTTGAAGTATATTACAAAGCCAGACACTGACATAAACTGTACAGTTGTACCACTCACCTTCACATAGTGCTATACATGTTAAATTTTTACTCTGAAGGAACCTGGACGATTTTTGTTTTGACTGAGAAAAAAACAGAAGAGGAAACAAATATGTTTATATTGTAATTCTATGTTGAATTGTGTGCATATATTAAACAATCTACAGTTAACTCTGTAAGAACTTACTGTTTTCAACTGTAGTATGTTTATGATATCTTCATTTTCTCGATTCAAATTAAAAATAACATGACATCATATTGAAACCATGCAAATGGCAAAAACAGGAAGACAAAGACACAAACTCACATTTACGCACTTTTTCCCTCTATTCATTTCCAGTAGCATTCTTTAATGCGCAGAAAAGGTCAAACAAAGGTCATACGATGTGGAAATAGTGTCATACCTTTGAAGGGGCACTCGATGATTGGGTCTTGCCCCCTATTGGCCGATGATAACCGTGTCCCATCCCTGAATATCCAAAAGACACGCTGGCATTTGGACTTAGGTAGATGCCTTTACCGTACGCACTGCCATGCATCTGACATAACACACAAAATGGAAAATTACTTCAGAGTGTTACTGTACTGAATGCAAAAGAGAATAAAGTAACAATGGTTCTCATCGACTGTTGAGAATGTATTTGAGAGTGAGAGATGAAACATGACAAATCCTGCACCCTCCGTTGAATACTTCTTCTGCGTCTGTGTTCAATGATTTCCCTTGGTGATACTGTTTGCCTGCCTAAAAATTTTTCATTTCCTTTCTTTAGAATTGAGGTACCAATGACGAAACACCCCGCGTAACTGATCTTTTCAGGTGTAACACTACAGGAACCAGAGTTTCATGTAATCGATTGCTGTTCTCAGGAACTGAAAACAGTGACGGAGCCCTACCTGGTGTTTTGTGCCAGAAGCATTGATGAGCCCATGCCTCATGATGGAATGCCAATTTTCAATGTGTGAACCACTGGAAGTGAAAGGGACAAACACCACGTGTCAAATGTAGCATGAAAGGGAACAAGGAAATGAACATCATGAGATGAACAGATACACTCATTCATGTCTTTCTGTATTTTGTTCTGATGTTTTGCTTTCATAAATTTCATGTGTGAAAAGTTATCTTTTCGAAGAGCATTTCACAACTTGCTTTAGGTTTTCCCAAGGCTGTAGCCTCTCTGTGTGTAATGCCAATAAAAGTTCTAAAGTGTCCTTTCCAATATTCAAAACAAAAGAGTTTTAAGGATAAACATCTTTGAATGTGTTAATTAATGCCATTCTCAAGGAAGTGTGCCGAGGATCACTGCAGGTTAATCTCCATGACAGATAGTGTATGACAGAATTCCAACTTTTGTATTTGTGAGAGATATGGAAGCCCAAAATGTGTAAAAAAGTTAGGGTCCTTCTCAAGAGTAAGGAGTCTTGGAAGAAATTCTATGTGACTCCCGTTCTCTAAATATGAAAAACATTGGCCACCACTAGAGGGGGTCCTTCAACTTACTGGAATGCAAAGACACTTCCGAGTTCTTTCTTGTGTGTTCTAAATGCAGCTTCTTTAGCAGGCGGACTGCTGCACAGTAGAAACTGATGTGCAGTGTGCATGAACCTTATTTGCTGTCAGGAGAAACACAACCACAGTATTGAGGTGGTTAGGAGGAAATCATTCAGTATGGAGACACAGAATGAGAACACCTTTTCCGTTTTCAAAAATGGTGAGTTCTTTTGGGAATCAAGGCACTAAAAAGCTGGAATATTTTTAATGTTCAGCAAATCCTGTTTGTTTCCAGACATGTAATTTCCATGGTCACGATAAGACATCTTGCATGGCAGGATGGCACAAGGATTTGTCATACAGCATGTATTGATTAATTAAACGTCAATGGTGCAAGATCATTCAAATGTGCAATAATTTGCAATAATTTGCCGTATCTTGTCCAGGCACACTGTGTCTAAATATGGGCTAACATATGCAATTCTGAACTGCTTTCATTTCCGGTTGTTACATGCCTTGCTATCTGCAAACGTTCTGGGCCCTTCTGCCATACAACCTCGGCCGGCAAAACCTGCATCAGGGCCAGAAAGATTATTAAAATATAGTTGTGTACTTACTCTACTTTCTGGTAATTTGACTATGTGTGATCTATTACTGGATATAATCCTGTGAGAAAAAGTATGGAAATTGTCAAGACTAAAATTATGTAAATAAGTATTGGGTTATTAACTTGACCTAATAGACTACACTTAATATAGGATTCAAATCCATACAATAAATTTGTTACTTAATGAGTGTAGGATCAGTGTTTATCATCACTAAACAAAATCAAGTCACAAACTGTCTGACGTCATGTGCTCACGCAATACCTGCAGCGTCTGATTTACAGTAGGATCAGTATTATACAGTTATACAGTGAACACTACACCCTACCTAGTTTTTGAGTTAAAGTTTGGCAGTTTAGGGGTTCCCAAGAACAGGTACCTCTGTTCTGTACAAAAGATCAATTCTAATCACACTGTAAGCCTCTGGATAGTTTGCCAGGGGAACATCTTGCAAAACATTGAACATGTACTGGCACTCACCACTGGAATAATGGGTAAGCTAAGGGGTCTTCTTTGTCCATACGTTTCTTCATCTCAGTGGAGCTTGATATCTGCATCATCTCTCTCACTGAGATAAAATTGTCTAAAGCTTTAGTTGCCCTATTAAAATTCTTTTTCTGTGTTGGAAAAAGAGAGAGATACACAAGTTACACATTAATAAAACACAATAAAAGAACATAAACGTAGAGAACTACTCTACGGCACTATGTTTTTCCTGATAAGCATTACACTACAGCACTATGTTCAAGCAATTTCAACCTATAACTACACTTCAACAGAACACAAAATTTGCTCAGCACTACTGGTGTACACTACAAAACACTGACAGTTACGGATCACTGTATTATTGATCATACTAGAGAGCATCAACTTTAACCACCTTGAACTATATACTGAACCACATTACTTTGCATCACATAATACCACATAACAGCACGACATTTCACAAAACCACCAGCACTACAAAAGTGTACATGTACATTGCAATATTGTGTCAACCTAGCACTGCACTACGCTACACTGCATTCCAAAATCATAGTTTTAACACTGTTCTGCCCTACAACATTATGAGATGTTGCCTCATTGTTTTTCTAATTGGATGCGACCCCTACTTCTAGGGAAGTTCGTGCTGTGAAAATGAAAGACTTTTTGCTCAAACTTCCTCTAGTAAACTTTCAACCATTCTCTTTCAAAATCAAGAATAAAAATCAGGGGTCAACTTGCAAGTTCAGTATTAGAGAAACAAATTACCCTTTGGCAATATTTACTGATATTTGAAATTCAAAATGGCCCTAATCCATGTGTTATCTCTATGGGGGAATATAAAATTCCTGATTTTCAGAAAAACTGAACCGGTGAAAACTTTATTTGCTCCATAAGCTTCAGTATGAGACCACAAAAGTGGTGGGCTATGAGAATAATAATATTGTTTGAACGTCCAAATATCTATCCCTGAGGCGCATTCTACCTTAAGAAAGCCTCATAGCGTAGTATAGATCACACTAACGTCTGAGTCAAATATTATCACTCCTACCTTTGGATTAAAAGCAAACTCTCTAGGGTTCTGTGGATCCACAATCATCGGGTAGGGGTCAAATATCAGCTCCTTCCGGGCTGAACGTACCGCGGCATTTGCCATGGCAACCAGTAAATCGACAACTTCAGCCCCCGTTGCTATGTCATCAGCAGCATCTTGCATGACGCCAAGGTTTTGGAAAGCAAAGACACAGAGTTCCCTGGCACAAACAGCAGGCTGCCGAGAAATAAAAAGGTGAAATTTTTTCATAAACCTTTCTCCTCATCTCTGAATGAATATGCTTCTCATCTAATAAATTTTGAGAGTCAGTTCAAACCAAAATGTTGTGCAGACATGGGTAAACAGCAGATAGAGTACCTATCTCTTAATTGTTACTGCCGGTATTTGAAATGTGTATCAAATACAGTATGACAAAACGGTTTCACATTTAAATGTTGTAAACTTCACAGAATGGTGTTACTGTTAGCATGTATTTAATTTTGAAGCAGCACATGTGAATTTCTGTCAGTTTAAGAGATTTGGTAAAACTCCGAATCCATTACAGTTCAACATCATTCTAGGGGAATATGTTTTCTTTCATTTATGATGAAGATCACTCTAATCAAATTACTACAATAAGAGGGTCTGGGCCCACCACTCTGCTGTTTCACCAGACATTCAACAAGTGGCAGCTTTACCTTCAGCATAGCACCATTTTGAAAGACATGAGGTTCATCGCAGACCACACAATACTCATTCAGCGTCGGTATCCTGTTCCTGACATACAGCATTGCCTGGACCAGGAAACCATACTCCAATGTTGGAATATTCTTGGCATTTTTACCATTCTGAAAAAAAGGGAAAAGTATGAAACATGACATCACAAATCTATACACTTGGAACAGAAAAATTTACCTTCAATAATGCTCTGCAAAAAAATGGGCAATATCAGAGATACTTTGTCGAATGTGTCTTTCTGAAGCAGAAAGCACATTTCAAAATTGGCTAGATGTGATTGCGATGATTGTTTTGAACTCTGTGAAACTTTACAATATTCAAACTGAGTACATGTATATGATGCAAATTTGAAGGTGACAACAGTTGGAATCAATAAACTGCACAACCAAATACCTGTGACAATGTGACATCACAGACAATGGATCATTTTGACAAGCTTTTGAGTTGGTTGAACATCATAGCTAGCTCAGTAAATGGCTGCACATGTTACTTGGACATAAACAGCAAACACTGCAATGCTGCGACCCCTTTGTCAATATATACATGGGTCCAACCACTCCATTGAAAATGATATCTTTGTACCATAATGGGGGTGAAGATGTTACAAAGAGGATCATTTTAACAGACAGACTTTGGCGAGACACACACTCATCTTCACTTACTTGAGTCAAAGAAGGCAAAAGGTGGATTTCATCGTTCACTCCGAAATTTGGATCTACAAACATTGCACTGGTACTCGAAGTCGGCACTGACCGCTGACGGGAAAATAGTTTACTTTTGTTTCTCTTGTTCATGGCACTGTCTTGTGGAATTTGTACATCTATGATGCTGTGGAGATCAAATGGAAATATTTGAGTTTTTACGAGAACACATACGGACATTGTCAGTACGACTAAAATTATTACTGTCAACACATATGGCACATCTGAAGGACATTGGACCATGTCCTCAAAGTAGAAATCAGCGCTTGTCTGATGGTGCATGCCTTCAACATATGAACCAATACAACCATACCCCTTAGGATAATGTTGAATTTTTCTACAGTTTAGCACAGGCCCAGTATTCCTGTGTCCATTTTATTGGTGGTCACATGACTATCTGGCTGTGTCAAAGTTGACTTCTTACTGTAGCCCATCAGTAATATATGCAACAGTCACACTAGAGAGTCTTCATAAATAAATGACAACCAACATTAAATCTGAACACTACAAGGTAGGAAGCAGCACTCATTTTTCATATTGTGTATTGAGTGAAGGAATCTGACACAAATTCGACAGCTTTTTAACGGGAGGTGCCCCAGGGAAGATACAACATGAAGGAGGTGGATACCTTTCTGGCTGGTTAAGTAGAAGATTAACGGCTTCATCAATATTGCTTCTTGTAACGATGAGTGCTTTGTGCGCCACCTCGGCACTGAAACCCATGTCTGTCACTTTGTGGATCATACCATCATCTACAGACACACTGTGAAAGATAGCAAAGGAAAAAAACAGACATAACTTGTTTTCAGGCATAAATGTGATATCAAATATTGAGTCATCCTCCGCACACACTTTCATATTATCCCGTGGGCAGATATATCAAAACTAACTTTTTTGCATGATATATACTAATTTACAATATAAGGTGAGAAATCTGCTGCCGTATTGAGTAAAACTGTTCTGATGGGACACCCAGACAGAATCCAGTGTGCCCTGCTTTGTATTGCATTGATTGGATGACACTGGATTATTAAAACACAAATGTTTAATTTGCAAATGTGCCAAACGATTTGATTGGTTAATCTACTGAATGTACCGGTATTTACCGCTGATTAGGTCTAACTGGCTAACTGCTGAGATATTAGTTTACTGTGCTTTGAGCTGTGCTCCTAAAATTTTCAACGGTGAATTTTATTTTTGAGCAAAGGAAATGTAACCTATCGGTCTCTATTGTATATGCACATGCACAGAGTTTACGTTAAAGGAAACATGCAACATACACCTAAGCTGATAAAAACAGAAGTATCACATCATATGTTTAAACTTTTCATAAAATACATATTACTGGAGGATAACTGCGAGTAGTTGTCATGCCTTACCTGTGGCTAAATTGTGGTTGTCCTGTGTTTAGTTTCTTACATGGAGGAGATGAACTGTGAGTAGTTTCAAAGTTAATTCCACCATTCAAGGCATTGTGTTTGGTCTGAACAGAGTCATTGCTGAGTTCCTTCCAGTGATCCGACAAAAACTGCTCCAAAATCCTGCAGGTCAGAGAAGAAGAGTCAAGTATTTTTTAGATAATCAATACTCGTCAAAGTGACACTGTAATAATTGTGTACAGGGAAAAGGGATGAAGAATGAGAAACTACAAAGTTACACAGTGTACCATCTACGACTTGAATTTTAGCATGAAACTGTAACATATAATTAAAATAGTTTATGTCATCATTTGTTTTGTTACATATGCACATGACAACAGCAAAGTTACTAGTCTCGCATGCCAGACCTCGAACCTGCATGCGGCGTGAGCGGCGAAGCCACGAGCTGCGAGTATTAAACTGCAGGTTACGAGATCTGGCAAGAACCAACTGCTCAGGAATGTGATGACGTCAAAAGTGGGCTGTCTTTCCTATGCTAATAAGTATAACTTTGGACCACCCCGTACAGACTGCCATATCGCATTTTCACTGTATTTGTCCACCATGTTTCACATATCTGCACCGAAAAAACACTCCAGCAGAAATCTACGGCAAGAATTTATTTGTGAGGCCATTTACCACCAGCTCATCGGCAGTCGAATGGGGCCCAAAGTCTGAGCTTCGTTTGAACGGAGCAAAATGAAAAAGCAAACTCCATAGAGGATGTCGACGATCAACAATCGTAAGCATTGAAGCAACGCCCGGAGCAATCTTAAAATTAGAGATTGGCCATATCCTGTTGGCAAATTCACGGAAACGTCGTCTCCTTCCAGATAACCTGTCATGGCTATCTCCTGCTTCAGTTTCAGGCAGTCCATCACCACTTTCTTCAACGGCATAGATAATTTTTGCAGATTTTTTCATCATGGTGATTTCATGAAGCCGTACTACTGTCTGAGGTCAACGTAAGGCAGTTTACTTCCAATGAAACATTACTATTCCGGATGAATGACATAATCATTCAGTCGATTTCAAAAGGCTATTTTTAGACGCTCAACCTTTATTCATGAATAAACAATAGATGTACTCTTTCATCCAGCCGATTTTCGAAGCATTCTATTGGACAGTATATATAGCACGTTGGTTCTAGCCAGACCTCGTAACCTGCGGTTACTCGCAGCTCGTGGCTTCGCCACTCGCGCATGCAGGTTTCGAGGTCTGGCATACGAGACTGCAAAGTTACCAACAAACAATGAAAACTATTCTCAGAATAATTTGTGCAGTTCAGTTACTAATTTAGTCTGAAGGGCACTGACCTTTCCAAGTTTCTGTTTTCTTACAGAAGTTGAATTTCAGCGAGTTAGTAAATGCTAATGCAGGAAACAATATGGTATGGCATTTTAGTTTCGATGGCTTCATGACTCATGGTGATCAATGTGAAATACTTACTTCCTGAGTTGGGCACCAAGTCCAAATTTTTCTTTATTTGAAGGCTGAAACACCTCAACTTTAGGCTCTGTGAACAAAAAAAATAGCGCCAATGGCACTTGATCACAACTGGCACATTGTGAAACTACTCTATCTCTGGGTACACCTGTACATGAAATACTGAATGGGTAGGTGCTGC
>LD533045.1:122372-150602 GCA_001465055.1 Ptychodera flava | reverse complement strand
CTTTTGTATTGAGCACTTTGTATCGGACAAGTCGAACCGCATACTTCGTATATATATATATATATATATATATATATATATATATATATATATATATATATATATAAAACTAGAAGACAGCAGACGTGTGTCAAGGTTACATGTGAATGTATGTTGTAACCACTGCTCCGAAGGTAAAGTTCATCATTTGACGTTTTTAAACTTTTTAACTTTCCTTCAATATACCATATAAACTCTACCATATAAACTCTACAATGCCACACTTATCAAAATCCCGATGCAAGGTTTTCTCAGAAAATTTTCTATCCTAAATCTTAGCTGATATACTACTATATATACAGTGCCAGTGATTATTGTACTTTGGTTTATATTGGTTCCTGGCCACCAAATCAAAACCTCAAGTGAATGGAAGGTCAAGTTATGCACAGGAGCATTTTTGTCCTCTAACTTAAAAGTATCTTTTATGTTTTAATATTCTGATTAGGAAATGAAATTCACACATAATGGGCTGATAATCCACTGAACTGTGGTCAAATCTAGGATTCATATACATTTGATGTTTAAATATCGTCCCTTTTTTATATCGATTTGGTGGCTTTATCCAGAAGAACTATGAGTCATTTTTTCTTCACAGTATGTAACCCTTTTGACCTGATGTCTTTTCCAACCCACATTCCCTGCACACTTCCCCATGTATACTGACTAGAATTATCAGCAATGGCAAACAGGGTAAAACTTCATCAACATCAGTTTTGGCCAATAATTTTGGTTTAAAAATTCATTCCCCTAATGATATCTAAGCAATGTTCGTCTGAATAGTAATCGAAATAAACGCTTTGACTGTTACATATTTAGACATAGGGAGAAACAATGAATAGATTGTTTAGCAGTCTCCTGGTACATGGTGGTATTACAACGAGGTGGTCTCCTAATGGCACTGATGATTTATGCTGTGTGGCATAGCTCAATAAACTGATGATGTTTTGAGATGCATCATCATGTGGGTATTGCCTGGACAGATCAGTGAGGGCACAGAAACGTATAGAGAGGTTAGAAGTTGCATGGGATTGTGAGAAAGTCTAACTGGAATGCCAACTTTCAGTTTCATTACGTAAAGGACAGTGACAGTCAGATATTTGTTCCGGACAAAGAAGGGCTGTAGTTGTTGCAGAATTTTAACTTTAAAGTCACTTTGTGTAAATTCCATTGAGAGATGCAAAGGGTGAAAGAGTGTGAAATGCTATAATGAATAAAAAAAATCCTCCGAAAACAAACAAGAAAGCATAGAAGACCATCATGATAAGACATACATGTGGAACAAGTACATGTAGTCCATCTATAAAGTACTGAGATCTCAGACAGCAATGAGCTGTTGCATGAAACAAGCTGCACAGTAAGCATAGTGAAACATCAAGGAAATACTTCAAAAGTATTTTTAAATATTACTTTGAAAATTTTGGTCACGAAATATCTTGGAACATCTGACCTCAGTTGGGAACTTTTCTTTTATTCTTATCTTTATTTTGGTGTGCCCTACTGAAAATCAGGAAAATTTGCCAAGATCATGCGTGATTTTTGCAAATGTGAAAAAGTTAGTGGTGGGCGTGTTTTAAATAGAGTAGGTCAGGTTGCTGGAAACATATTTTTTTTCTGTTTGGCCTTATTGGAGTATTGCACGTGATTGATGAATGCAGCTTTACAACCCTAAAATGTATATACAAACTAAGTTATAGACACCTACTTTATCAAAGATTGCAAAGCACAGGTGTTGCAACACAGAAATGTTTCAGGACATTGTCAATTGCTTTTTCACTTGTTACAGGTGCTAGAGTTTATTTTAAATATTACTTTATTACAATCAATTTAATTGAGATGAATCTAAATATCAATACAATTGACAAAATATTGATCTTAAAATAGGAAAAACACAGAGAGCACTGTATCTGATAACTAGTACACCAGATAAAATATACTAAAAGGACACTTTTTACACTCAGCAAGTATTCAGGGATTAAAAAGAAAGCTTAAAAAAGTACGTTTTCAATATGTCGCAACTTACCTGCAGCGATTTCAGCAAAAATAAGCGGGATTCTTTCGTTCTTGACTTCAGGATTATGAGGATTGTCAGAAGAGGACAGCATAGTATGATCTGAAATTGTTGTAATGATGAACTGAGTTTAAATTTCCTGTGAATGAACGCAGTCGTTTTTTCTGAGAAATTCCCCTAAAAGTACCAGTACATGTATTATGCATACTACATTTTTCTGAGAACTGGATGATTACTGCCCTCTGTGATGGCCATGCAGGCACACACTGACACAAAATAGATTCAATAATACCACTAGGTATCTGGTTTTTTTAGCATTAAAAAGCTGATAACAGCTCTGTAAATTTTGACGACAGGATGTCATCATACAATCTCGTCAAACCAAGCACTTTGGCAGTGTCTAGCTGAGAAGTCTACATCAGTCATTTAGCTGTCAGATTCTGCCTGTTACTGTTACTGTAGTTTACAGCGGGGTCAGTTCATATCAGTGACATACATCAAATTATCATTCTATAATTTATATCCCATCAACACATTTCTCAGAAACTCCCTGCCAATATAGAGGTACAGGTTCTGCAGAAATATTGGTTTCAAAGATATACCTTTTCACTCAATTTTATCATTTGTGATTTTTATTGCCAGCATCTTTTGGCAATTGAAATTTGTAATCATTAGTTTTTCGTCTTTTTTTAATTATCCCTATCAACTCTCTATTCATGATACTAACACTTTTTGGTTACGCAATCTTATTGTCTGTTGGCATGTTATGGACCGGTAATTTTTTTATATACAAATTACTACACATTGTGTAATTGACTAGGAAAAATTTGGTGAAACACATCTTCTATAAAGTGCAATGATGGTAACATCTGGCGATAGCTGACACAGTTCACATGCTTTTAGTGAACTGGTTGTTTCTAACAGCATTTGTTCAAACATTTTTTCTGTGATTGCGACCACTATTTGAATTTTGGCATACTTTCACGAAAGTAACTTTTTCTTTCCTTGCAGTTTCAGACAGACCAAGACAAATTGACCAAAGTCATTCACCATCAACTTTAAGGTAGGATGCACCTCAGGTACAGTTATTTGTACTCTAAAAGTTTATAATATTTGTCTGGTCTACCACTTTTAGGGGCTCATGGAGTAAAGAAAGTTTTCACTGGCTTACTTTTGTGAAAATCAGGAAGGTTTATATTTTCCCCCATAAAGATAACATAGGAATGGTGGCCATTTTGAGTTTTAAATATCGGCAAATATTGGGTAATTTGGCCCTCGAGTATCAAAATTTGGACGTGACCCCCGATTTTCATTCTTGATTTGATAGAGAATGGTTGAAAGTTTGTTTGAGTAAAAGTTTCAGTTTTTCATTTCAGAGACATGAACTGCCATTACGGGCATATGGAAAACTGTATGTCATAATGCTGTATTTTGCTTTTAAGACACCTCCTGACAGAATCTGTTATCAGCAAATACTGGACTGTGGACAGCCTACTTGTCAATTCAGCTTCAAGCGGTTAGAACAAACAATTGAACTGACTGCTAAGGTACCTCTAGCACTTGAAGCCCATGCCTCCAACCTTCAGAAGTCTACAGTAAATTGTGAGCAGCACTTTAATTCAATAAACGCTTTTCAACCAGTCACAACGAGAAAAGGCACTATGGAGAGTCCACCGAGAAACATAAAGTTTTCAGTACTGCAGTATGCATAAAGGTCCTGTACTGTATGTGCATCTTGACATATGCACAGCCTCTTATTCAAGCAAGGAAATAGATGAACACAATTGAAATATTAGAAAGCATGAACACAACGGGAATATAAAGGCAAATTTGGATGGTAAGGCCAAAGGCCAGGACGATTAAATGAACTGTTACTCGGAATCATCCCCTCTTCTCTAGCCAATTTGGATTTTTGTTGAAATTTTGGGAAATATACCGTACATACTTCCTCACTGCAATTATTTTAGTGTTGTTGGTTAGTCACTTGAGTTTTCCCATCCATGGGACTTCCAACGAGAATTCTGTATGGAGTCAGGGCAGGGCAAAGATCAACATGTTGAATAGCAATAGTATTTTTATGTGGTACCATATAAAGGAAGTCAATTTTCAGCAGTAATATCCCTGTTTCATTAAGGTTAGTGCATCATGAGTATTAATTCGATCACCAGCATTCCATGTGATGATGGCCGCCAGAGACATTGCTCAGCTTCAGTCATGATTATACATTCGTGGAATTGTTCAACAAGTTACTGACATGTGATAAAAGGTGTATCATCGGACTTTAACAGGAAATGCATTGAAAGCATAAAGATGCATCACGATGAAAGATCTCATGGTTGCGTCAATGTCAAAGCTCAGTTGAAGGTATCTGTCTGCAATTTAAGGATGTACGAGCGGTATGCGTGCGTGGAATTTGTCACTTCCCATAGGATTACATTGAAATTTGCAGGAAAATCAATTTCTACTATTGTCATTTTCGTAAAAATTTGCAAAAAGCTCAGTCTAGAGAAATAAATGATAGTGATCAAATAAAATGATATGGTCACCTTGCTAAATTTTGAGATAAACAGAATTGAATTATTTCGTGCAAAGAAATGCATTGGTGAAAAAATGCTGACTCAGCAATTTTTCTTATAAATGGCAAAATTCATGGTCATGTATCTCACAAACGAGCAGGGTGACCCCTATATTTTATCACACATTTTGATAATACTTACAAAGGAGAATCCAAAAATCGACAATTTAGAGAAATGACATTACTTTTAATTTTACCGATCGTACATCCTTAACATTAAGTTTGTCATGTTCACTGTGTTTTCTCTGGTGGTGTGTGTAGGCATTCAATGATCGGGTGAATTACTGAATGAAAAATGAAAAAAGTGCACATGTTAGAAACCAAACTTGAGGAAGTTTGAAAAGACAACACTGCAACTGCACAGAATTTGTTCTGTAAACACTGCTTGTGTATCATGTAATGTCTCTATTATTGTGGACGGTTTGTAAAACCTAGACTCCAAGTCATCAGTAATAATGTAACTTGTGGAAGATTTGCTGGTTTGTGAAAAAAGATTTCATTCTGCCTGCCATCTAAGTAGCTTTGACAAAAACATCTAATGAACAACAACAGTTTTCTCTCTGGCCCAAAGTACACTTGTATGAACACCCACAATCACTTCCAACACAAAATTCACAGGATAAAAAATGGATGAAAAAATAGAAATTAAAATTTTGAAAGGTTAGCTAGCTATATGAGTTTAGTATTTATTATTAGAGCATGACATTTTGCACAGAAAAATGCTCTAAGCTCTTTTTCGTTTCCAAGATACGATGTGTTTCCACGTTCTCATTGAAAAGCTTTGATAATTGCCATATTCATTGTGCATATTATTTAGGAAAAAAGTCATTTCAAAATGTCAATCGTGCTGAACAGATTATCCATATTATAGCAAAAAAAAATCTGCTGATGGGTGACCAAAGATTGAGCACTGACTTTCTGAAAATGCTTTGGTAATTAAAAAAAAATGAAAATAACTAAAACAGAAATAGCACCATTTTGCCAAGGTCACACTTATTTTTAGAAAGGTCCATTCTTTTTCTCTGTGTAAAGGATCAGACACTATTGCAAGTGATGGGTTATTCCAAAGGTTGGTTGAAAAACAGTATGTTTTTTTACTTGTAATATTTATCATTAACAAACAAAACTTTTGAGGTCAATTTGTTTACCAGTGAGTACTTGTCAGCACAAATTGATATTCATGCAACTTAAATAGATTTTTTGCAAACCAATGACTTTGTAATCAAGAAGCTAGAGTATAGACACCGAATCTGATGGTGTATAACACTTTACACAGCGGTTGCATACAGCGCAAAGATTCATCTTGTATTTTACCTGTGAGATCCTATCCGGGCATCATGACCACTTGACCACTTGACACTTGATTTCAGAATGGACAACAAACACCGTCGTGCGTGTTGAATTCAAAGAAGCTTATGCTTGAAGACGCAATGCAGCAGCTCATAGAGGAGCCACTTGTTTGTGGAGGTGTGAAGATACAGGATCTGAAGAGGTACTGTATGCTAACTTGTAAACATGTAGCTATTCTACACCTTAAATGGCGAGGAAGTGTCTGACAGCACAAACATGTATCCCATCCAAACTCAGTTTCGATTCCATCACGTGATACTGACCTCCAAAACAAGATTTAGCGTTCAACCAGGCAGTTAGAAATCTATGCACAAACACTCCTCTGACAATGATTAACAGCTAGCTCAGCTGATCAGATGGAAATCTGGTCAATGATCAGTTATCTCAACAAGTTGTTTTCTAGTTTTAAAGATAAACAAGTGCTTTATAGCTCAAGTTATCAACAAATTAATATTGTTATTGTTGGGGGTTAAAGAGTTGCCCTTTCCTTTACAAGTGGTGCGGCTTAACAAATCTATTGTGCTTTTTGATATAAGCACCAACTTTGGCTCAGATGTGTTGTAGTATGTACTGAACAAAATCAGGTAGTGAGTCACTGAATTTCTGCCAAAGTGTTGTCACGGCAGCCATTTTTTAAGCTCCAAAATCAGCCCCTATATACATGTAGAGGTGGACCAGAGCTGTCCCAGAGGCATTTTTCTAATACTATAGCCAAACAGAGATTTACAGGTATCCCAGAGGACAGAAACTAAATAAAGGTTTTCTGTGGTTTCACTTTCACAATGACCAGTAAACCTGGGAAGCGAAACTAATGCCGTTACTAGTGCCTACCAGAATGGGGTTGACAAACTACAGGGTCAAAAGTTTGCCATGTCAAGCCAGGGGGCAAAATCCCATAAATTTGATAACATGATCCAAAGTAGGCAACACAATGGACACATTGATCGGAAATACCACAATGACATTCTGAAAAATCCCATGCTGACCGATGCATATATGTAGTCCACTTTATCTGATCACTGGACATTACAATCTGATATACTGCACTATATAGTTTGAGTAGACCACGTAATCAAAAGTACTGTGAAAATTACCATACTGACAGTCATCATCAGGATGTTTAATATGAGCTTGAACCAGAGAAAGGGCAACATGGAAATTCAGAGTCAAAATCTTTGCTAGAACGAGTATCATTGCACTAATTGATAAATAACAAACTCACCATGAAATTTTTAGGGTGTCATTGTAAATTGTAATTACTGTACCATACATGTACCATAAAATATTCATGATACTTATAAACCCTCTCCAAGTTAAAAACCAAAGAGTGGTAATCTATTATGTTTAAGAATTTTTGATATAAGCACAAAACTTGCTCAGATGTGTTGTACGTAGTACAGTGTGTACTGAACAAAATCAAGTAGTGAGCCATATACTTGATTTTCAAGAATAACTCTATGGAGTCTACATTTTGGGACAGATTGCTTTTTGAGTTTCCATTAAATAGTTGATACAAAGTTCACTACCTGTTTTCCTCGAATTTGTACTTGATAAATATAACAATACACTGGCTGTATGTAGTAGATCGCACAACCTGCATGTTTTTTCCGACTGGCACCATAGAGTCAGTTACTGTTGATGAGTATGAAAGAACGTACTTGACAGAGAATCAATATTTACTTACCTGGGTAGTCATCAGACATATGGAATGTAAATACAACTTTGTTATCCTTCTTGGTACATGTAAAGCTAAAAGTATTCTCTCCGTGCTCAAAATCTGAGAGGAAGAAAAACAGAACAGGATTTCACAAGTAAAATCTGATGTGGTACTATGACCTTCATACAACAACGGTGACTACATGTACATGTATCAAGGTAACTAGGAGAAGGGCTGCTTTTCACTTCGGCCTGAAACAGACGTCGGTTCAGCTCTAAGCCAAGATTACACACACACTGGTATACAGAATACATGATACTTGATCAACATTCTGATATTTGTCTTGAAATGTTGATTGAAAAACCTTTCAGCACTTTTAGGCTTCCATCGACCTATTTCAACAATTTATCATGTTTTGAAAATAGTTCAAATCACAATTTCGTCATTCCATTTTGTCTCTTCCAAACGTTCATCCAGGTGAGAAGGGAGGGGGTTTGAGGTCAAAGCCAGAGAGTTTCCTTTGTGCTGTACGTGTTTTAATTATTCTTAGTCCAACGCTCTTGATAAGCATATATGTGATACACTGTTATGCATAGAAAATAAGCAAAAAGCCCAAAATCTACAGTTTTGAATCTTTTGGGATGATCAACAAACAGTAAAATGATCAACGACTTATGATACAGGTAGGTTTTGTCTTCCAATATTTATCAGGAGGGGGAAATGTCAGGTTGTATATGTACACGTACATGTAAGTTGCAATGTAACCATAACCTGTATCATGTGATTGCCGATGCATGTTACTGGCACTACATGTACATGTCGCATATTACAATCTACATGTATCAATCGGGAAGTGATGATTACCATCAAACAAGGTACACACATGAACTTGGAAGTACTACTATTAAAACATTCATCAATGGCAGTAACATATTATACATAAATGTTAAACATGAATTAAATCATTACACCATAAAATGTAAATGGACATCAGGCCAAGGATTACATTGAAGAAAAATATCAGCAAAAATTAGTGAATATTAGAAACTGTGTGAACATCTGGGAAAAATGTACAGTGTACAGTTATATCACACACGAGGAACTACAGAGTACTGGTACATTTAGGTATCAATTAATGACACCTCTATACAACAGTCAAGATACATCCCTCAATGATTACACTGCACACAGTCAAGCAAACATCTGCCAACAACACTGTTGTACAGTAGTAGATTAATGTTAGATGATAATAATATCATACAACTGTGATCAAATATCCTTCAAATATCTCATTATCATTTGCTAGTAACTATTCGTCATCAACACAAGGTACCACATCAGCTGATGACAATTCTACGAAATCCAAAAACAGATATCCGGCAATTGCAAAATTACATGCTTCAAGCTCAAGAAAACATCAGTTTCAGCACTTCGAACTTCCAGTGTTATCACAGTACTGTTTGTAAATGAATTATCAGTCAATTTGAAATAGTATGCATAATTCTATTGTGCCAAACAGTTAACGAATAGTACATTCACCATACTTGTATTATAAACAATTGACTACGGTATTTCACACTTGTATAAGGGAACATTGAGTTGTACCGGTACTCTCTCAATGAACATACATGTACAGCGTATGTGCTAATATTTGTAATTATCAACACAGGTGGGGGGATACAGCACCAGTTAAAATGTAGGCATATCTTTGGGATTGATCTTCTGATAAATCTAAATGTCATTTTGTTTTCAAGGGAAATGTAAAATTCACTTTAATGTATGCTGGCTATAAACTCTCATTGCATTCAAATTGAAAGCCAGTCATATGGTCTTCTTGTGCAGATCAAGCTTGTACTGGATTTCAGAATCGGAGAAAATTTGACATGTACATGTACGTTGCACTTGTAAAACTTGGAAGATCAAATGCAGTGTCACCGGTTTGATGAAATGAATTTGTGTATGAAGACATCCCTGCATGTACAAGGCCATACTGATTAAATGGCTTTTGTAAAATTGGGCCATCAAGAGGAATTGATACTCCTGTAGACAACCTGTACACACACTTACACACATTCATACTGATACTGCGACATCGTATGCGAATTTCTCCTTGTGACCATAGTGTTACATGATGGAGTTTGAAAGAAGGAATCTACGCAGAGTAGTCTTTCTATCTCATGAACTGCAGCATAAATTCATGAGCACTGGAGTGATAAAATATGAAGTGCTGCGCATTGGCATCATCAATTGTGAACATCACAGCGCTACAGCTGTGAACTCAAGCAGTGAAGCTTATCAATGATAATTTACTGATGATGATGGTCACTATTGTAAATTTGTTGAAAAGACAAGGGTTTCAGGCTGGTTTTCTCAAATTTCTCATTTCTACATTTATATGTGCATGTGCAATGCAGGGCAATGTCCTGCTTTGCACAAAGGCAGTGGAAGTCAATAACAGTGTGTAGATACCCAGTTCTACTTCTCCATTCTGTATGGTTAATGCTTTACAGAGAACATACAGGGTGCTGTTTGATGTGTTTAGGTTTAAGGTATTTATGTGGAAAGAGCCAGTAGCTATAACTTTTGATGATTTTTTTTTCATTATTTTTCTTTTGAATATCAATTGTAAGTTTTTATTCTACTCCCCAAAGCTTCTAAACACAGCATCTACATATGTACGTGTATAATACACAGATTTTGATTACATTTGAATTCAAGTAAGGACCAGAATTCAACAATAACGATAGGAGTTGACAAGCAGAATGCTATGCACCTCAACATGCTTTTGGGAGTAGAACATAGGAACTGTGGTAGACATTAAAAAAACAAAAGCAGTCAAAAAATCATCAAAAACTACGTACTGACCTTTTAAAGCTGTGTATTATTAAAGCATGTTCTTTCACATCATGGCATGCTGCACCAATGTTAGATAACTCGACCTTTGAAACCCGAGGGAAAAATCAAGCTATTAACTACTGGATCCATTGTGTATGTAAATTTTAGTTAAATCACTGCCTGCAATATTAACTGCATAGCTATATTGTGGATCCTTGGTACACGTGCATTGATAACACTAGTGACTCCCCAATGATAGTACAGTACCGAGTACAAACAAGTACACTCAATATGTACTTGCCTAAAATGGAAAGGTGTTTAACACTTTTCCTTTTAATTTCTGAGACCTAAATTATTTCATGAGATTTTGACTGACATAATTCCTAATACAGATACCAATATCAGCAAAACTTATTCAATTAATTTAATTTTAACCCTGTTCTGATCAAAGTATTCAAAATCAACAAATGATCAGGGTACATGTACCTGTGAGTTCACAGTGGCAAACTTCAATGTCATATAGTGGCATGTACACTGCTGTGACACACGTCATTTCTTATCTTGTTCAGTCAACAGCAATGACCACAGTTATGCGTGTATTAAAGTACATGTACATGAGTCAGTGAAAAGCATGCTTGTATGATAACAGTGTCACCAGTCTTGCAATGGTAAAGTCTATCCAGATGATTCACTACATGTATACATGTCATGTGACAAAATGATGAAAGACCCCACTTCATTATCAGATTTATCTGACCGGAAATTTAATTATTGTCATAAATATTTCATTGAAGAACAAATGATTTACAAAGTGTTTACCACATCCACTAATGAAAGTACAATGTAATGGCACCCTTCTAAACCCAGGTTCTTGTCCTTATATTAACAAGTCATTGTTGATTGCACCCTACTCAATCCTAGTTCTTGTCCTTATAATCATCATTGATGACACAGTCCCCACAGTCACATTGTATTTGTTGGTTGATCAGATGTAAATTAGTGGGTAGTGGTCATGATAACGGACAAAGGGTTGACTTAATAGCTCACCTAATGAATGCTATGTGTGAGTTGCACTTAGCTAGCCCCATGTTGTGATGATTTACTTTATCAATCAATGACCTGACAGCTGTTTGTATGTCGATCTAAACAAAATGACTGAAACTGAGACAAATATACCAGAGTCTGTATTCGTGGTACGGTGGTGCATGCTGCCATTTGGCATTCTCGTGGATCCAAATTCCTTTCAGTGTTTGGGTTTCCTCTCTGAAGATTTGCTTAATGGTCAACTAGGTCAAAAACAACCTCCAACGGATAGGGATTCAGATTTGTGCATAAATTCAAGTTTAATCATATTGGTTAGAATACTAACATTTTTTCTCATGCATACATGTGTGTAAATCATAGTGTATTTTCCTTGCATCAATTTTCAAAGAGTTAAATCAGCAAGGCATGTCTGAGTAATACCTCTTGACATGATCGAAAAATTTATGACAAAATGGCCTAAAGGCAGCCATATTGTATGACATCCAAAAATTAATTGGCGTGCATGTTGGAGTCATAGTGTATTGTCCTTTACTAACTGTATATGAAATTAGTCCAGGTATTCCGCAAAATGCCTTCAGACATGAAGAAAATAGAAACAAAATTGGTGCCAGACCGCCATATTGGATTATATAACAAAATCAATCAACATGTACTTGTATGCCAGAGTGTAGGATCCTTGCTCCAAGTTTAAAAGAAATTGGCCTTGGCATGTCTGAGGCTGTGTGGATGCACACACGCACACGCACACAGAGCCCAATCTAGAAGTCTCCATCCTCCATCCCCACCCCCCCATTTACTAAGACAGATAAACTTGGCAGGATATAGGTTACATGGTCACCAAAGAAATTTAATGTGTACAACAACAACTGTGGTCAGAAACAAACACCAATTTTAACAGGATACAGTTTGTATGATTTCATCAAACAAATTATCATTTTGTGGATGGTGTATTCAATTGGTCCCACACTACATTTGTAAATTGCAGAAATAGTGTAATCACTGAGTAGAGCAATATTCCCCTGCGCAGTATATCGAAAAAGTTCCCTCCAGCATTCAGATACGCAAAAGAGTATATCTGCAAAGTAATCTCTGACATACCTGAATTATTCATAATCTTTGTCACTAATTAATTACACATTAATGAAGAACTCAAAGTCAAGGAGTGTACATATACACTGTACATGTATGTGTATTTAGGATTCAATTTGAACTTTGCCGTTATAAGAAGATTGTCATTGCCTCATTTTGCACAGTGATTTTGAAATTACGATACACAGCAGTAACTGATGATGTACATCTTATGTTGGAAAACTTGGTCAACCAGGTCTTGTCATCGAAGCATCTCTTGATACCGCTTGACTGGAACTGTTTGTTATCATGCTTCTGAAATTTTGTATGGTTTTCAAATTCTCTAAAACATTAGGTTGACAAAAACTGGCTCTTTGCTTGGTGATGACATAAGTGATATTCTTACTGAAGTGAAACATCCAAGTTGCCTCCATAATTATGACCAGTGACCAAATGTGACCTATATTTGCATAACAACTGCATACTTGGCAATGTCAGTCATTATTGATCTTTGTGGGTCTGCATCATCATCTACTATGGGCAATAATGAAACACAAGATTGAAAACAAATACCTCTGAAGGCTGACACCATTAAACTTCACCAAGACACATCACACAGATGCTATGAACATGTTAATTTGACACTGACAGACCCCCCCCCCCCAATTACACTGTATTTTAAAAGGCTTTACTAGTAGTTACAGTTTCTCTAGTTGGGTCTTGATATTTCACTTCAACTCTCTTTGCTTGGGGATCTACGGCCACCCGTATTATAGTCAAAATCTTCAAAATGGAGGTCATCAGTGGCCATGATGTTGGTGGTGCAGCCACCGAGAGACCACCTCTCATTGAAAATTGCAGAAGTTTTGGAAGGGAAAAGCTGAACGCATTTTAAAACTGACAGCATGCTGATGATAATAACTTGTCTTTGTTTTGTGGAACATCGGTATTTCAAGGTGTTCATGTATTGTGTATAGTGAATGTGTTGCACTGCGTGTACTTGTAATGGCTGTGGTTGAGTGTTTGCTGAAATGTGCATGGTACAGTCAAGGAGGTACGATGAACATTTAGTTCCTCTAACTGGTCAGCACGTGTGACCTGCAATATCAATGGTTGTTTCATGAAATATTCTATGACAATTAAAATTACTCTGCCAGTATGTGTAATGCCCAGGATATGAACGGCTGGCCTGTGAATAATGACAAAATCAGGATATTAGGAAATATGTTTAGCGTCTGGAGAGTAATCTGTCTTTCCATCGATAATTCTGCAGTCACATCATCAGGAACTCTGTACAAGTATTGATGTCATAAAGTTGTACATCAATGATTCAGCACGAAACACATACGTGTGGGTCTGACACAGTCTAATGATCTGCGAAACCTGACAATCGAGGTGGTGGGCCACCACATTTTTACACCAATGCTAGCATCCGCCAGACAAGGCCAGCGGGTGATTATGTTCATGCAGAATATGAGAGTAAATCAACCCGGACATTGTGCGGATGTAAACAATAACAAACTAGCACATCGTAATCATCTTCACACTCTTGATGCCGTGTTGGCGCTATATACTAAATTATTATCACGTTTGACTCATGATTTCGATCGACAACGGTGAACGGTATCATACTTTGACAAAAGTTTTTGGCATATTGTCAACAAACCTAGGTCATTTTTCAAGGATGACGGAATAGTACCGATAAAGTGTCGGCGAGGTTCGAATTTCGAAGAAAACAGCGCACACATCAAATGTGCAGTGTTGGACCAGATTCCTGTACAGACATCGATGACCAAGCGACAACTTACCGGTAAATGGGCAAGTGGGGTCCCCGTTGCACGCGTCTTCGACGCATTTTATATCTGCCTGCATCTTCTTATGACGATGAGACATTTTGAGTTTCCTCTTGTTCCTTCGTCGAGGATTTACGAATACATTTGTTTCAAAAGCAGAACCAGAGCCGTATTTACGTTATTGCAATGGGCACTGCAAGTTACCCGGAAGATGCAAACCATCACTCCCCATTGCGCAAGCGTGGGCAATCGGGCCATACCATTATGGCCTTCAGGTAAGAACGCCTGTGATTATGGTGTTGTTTTTTATCTGAACAAGATTAATTAAATGCAACTTTACAGAGACTCGTTGATTTTAGTACAAAAAAGTAAGGTTTAATAGTACTCTATAGCAGCAATAGAAAGAACACGTTTGCAATTACAAACTTTCATGTACGAGAGACTAAATATATCCCTTCATATGTCTTGTGATTACGGCGCATGCTCGAAATAAGCTCACCAGAGACGGTGTTTGTGAACGCGGGTACGGGTTTGGCTCAATGTCAGTGTCTAGATGCGTTGTCCCTTATTCATAGCTATATTTGGATGCTCTTCTCGGCGATCCGTTGGGTTCGTTGGCAGCGGTAGTATAAGCAGTACCCATAGCTCCTGACCTAATGCTTTTAATGCACATTTCGTCAGATATCTTCGAGATAAGTCCGCACGCATAGCAAGTGCATTGCTGGTGGAGTGTGTATTTCCCAAGATGGCCGGAGCTGTTGGAGGAAGCCATCCCATCAACGCAGCTCAACAACAACGGGCCCACATTGCGGCTCCATCAGCATCTGGCACATCTCAGTCGATCCCGTACAACTGGCAAGCTACGAAAACAGCGGTAAAGGAACGGTTTGCATTCATGTTTAACAACGAAATTCTTAGTGACGTGCATTTCATCGTCGGTAAAGACATGCAGACGCAGCGAATACCTGCCCACAAATTTGTCCTATCGGTAGGTAGCGCTGTATTTTATGCTATGTTTAACGGCGGAATGGCCACACAGTCCGCTGAAGTGGAACTACCAGACGTGGAGCCAGCTGCATTTTTAGCCCTGTTACGTTTTCTGTACTCGGACGAAGTTCAAATAGGACCCGAAACTGTAATGACAACCCTCTACACAGCCAAGAAGTATGCAGTACCAGCCTTGGAATCGGCGTGTGTCGATTTTCTCAAACGGAATCTCAGCGCAGACAATGCATTTATGCTCCTGACCCAAGCGAGGTTGTTCGATGAACCCCAACTTGCAGCTTTGTGTCTTGAGACCATTGACAAAAACACAGCCGAGGCACTCAGTGCAGAGGGTTTCACAGATATTGATTTAGACACTCTGTGCGTAGTCTTGGAAAGGGACGCACTTGGCATCAAGGAATGCAAACTTTTCAGTGCTGTCGTACGGTGGGCTGAGGCCGAATGTCACAGGCAGCAGATTAGCCCTACACCTGAGAACAGGAGAAGTGTGCTAGGTCGTGCCCTGACGCTTATTCGGTTTCCACTGATGACTGTGGAAGAGTTCGCATCCGGAGCAGCACAGTCTGGGATTCTGCAAGACAGAGAAGTAGTCAGTTTGTTCCTGCACTTCACTGTGAATCCAAAGCCGCCTGTGGAGTTTCCCGACAATCCAAGATGTTGTCTGACTGGCAAAGAACAAAACATCCAACGTTTTCAACAGATTGAAACACGTTGGGGTTACAGTGGAACCAGTGACAGAATCAGGTTTGTGTATTTATGCACCTTGAGAAAAATGAAGCATGATGAATAAAGTTGGTGTTCTAATTTCATCCTGCCAAAAATGACAAGCTGTTCTGAGTTGCTAGGCAACAAATTGCAGCGCAGCATTTGAGGTCAACTTAACATTTAAATTGAACAAGTTTATGTCTGTCAGCTGACTGACTGCACGTCAGAAATGCAGTGTTAATATAATATCAAATAATATTTGACTTCCAAATAACATATGCTAAATATGCACAAAATGTCAATATGACGTACAATAGAATTGCAAGCTCCAAAAATAGTGATACTCTGTATGAGTATTCGTTATCACATTATTCTTGCATGGTGCACATGTAAGACATGACAAGATTTTCTCGTTGTTGTACATGGAGAATTTATTAAATACATGTAACGATATCTGTGTGAAGGCATGTTAATGTATCGATCTACAGAGCTACATGTATGGTGATCTGGTTGGCTAAAGTTACCAACCTATCAAATGGTTGGATGCTTGTAAGTTTTTGTGAAGGTAACTACAATAGGATTCATTCCTACGACATCACAGTTCCAGCATAAGTATGCAAAAAACGAATTATTGTCAGAAAACTGAGCAGACTGTTGGAAATTGCTCATACAGAAAGAGGACATTAATACCTTGTTACCATCGATATTCAGATTGAAAGTATGAAAAATGTGCAGTAACAAAGACAGACTTCACAAAGACAAAACCCATCCAAATTTGTATAGGCAACAGCAATTGTCTCATACATGGCTGTATTTAGTGATAAACCTAAAAACTTGTTCAGTGCTTTTTTCATCAAAGAATGAATAAACAGCTCTCAGTGCATTCCCTCAACCTTGCATGTCAAAGTCACATTGCAAGAAACTGTCAAACATTTTTGTCTGAGTTTTTCATGTTAGCCAGTAAGTGTACCTCTCTCACAATCATCTACTGGTATTAAGCATTCTACAGAAAGCACTGATTAGAGTTCAAACAAATTCAAAATATCTGCTAACAAATTAAAATGGTCAGTCTGAAGTTCCTTCTTATGCATTTGTGGAACATACTGTATAGCCACGTTTGATCTTCTGAGTCTTTCACCATCTTATTCTTTGCACTGAAACTTTCAGTTGCCGGGCCAAAAGTATCTTTAATAATTAAAGTGTGGAATCAAATTGTGTTTGGCCTACAAACAGTATAATGTCAGTAAATTTTCTTTTAATTTCCAACAAAACGAGACATATGAAAAATATGGTGGTCAGAACAACCACAAGCAGACTGATAGACTGAGAGCGTATGTAAAGATGAGAACATATGCTTGTGTTTTCAACATGACGCAGTGTGCACATTAGTCTGACAATCTACAATGTACCTGCATCAAGGTAGAATGGATGTGTGCAAGGGAAGTGTACAACCACCAGGTATTTTATATCTACCAGAAAATAGTGCTTACAAGTTGAACCTTTAAACTTTTGAACCTTTAAGGCGATACCGAAGGATTCAAGTATCTGGGCAATGGTTACTGAGGAAAATTTGTCAAATCCACGAAAATACAAGTTTTTGTGCATTTATTGACCCGAAGATGCAAAACATTGGCACCAAAACCAAGCAGACACATGGTTGCTGGTCATGGAACGTGTGATGTCATAGATATGCAGATTAGCACAGCATGTTTTTGAAAAGATGAAGCCACTCCAAATATGCTCAAAATCCCCTGAAATTTTACAGACTGATACTTGACATACTCTTTCACAGTCCTGGGCATGGATTTGGTCAGCCATGAAATAATCTAGTTTGTAATTTTGTACAATTTTTAATCCTATTACTGCCATATCTTAAAAATTAGTGAGAATTTTCTAAAACGCATGCTAAGCCTTATCTTGGCGGTGTCTACAATTCTTTTGAAATTCATTTCAATAGATGGAAAATTGGCCGACTTGAAAGCTTTTAAGCATTTAAACAAGAGCAGAAGGTGATAGTGCCTAGAAAACCATGTAAATGGTAACAATGTTCACGTGCAATAGCGCACATTTAGAACACTGCCAGCTTCAGCTATCACATGAGCGTTGAATCCTGTGGTATTGCGTTAAACCATACTGTACAGCAATGAAAGACGTTGTATGTAACTAGTCTAGAACCGCTCCTCGGTTACAGTGTACACAGCACTCTCATAGGTGTCAGTGGGAATGTAGCATACACTGTTACTGATGAAGGTCCTAGACTAGTATGTTACACTCAGCAGATCATGCACCAATGTGATTTATTTGAGTTCATGATCAATCTGCAGCAAAATTTTTAATTTCTCCTTGAATTGCTGCTAACGAATAGCAACTTTGTCCTTCAACATCGATCACACATAATGAACTGTTATTTGACAATTGATAATTATCATCCATTACTATACAAGGTTTTGCATTCGTGTTGCTCACCACTTGATTGTCTTTTTCTTTGTCTTCAGATTCAGTGTCAACCGTCGTATATTTGTGGTGGGTTTTGGACTCTTTGGGTCAATTCACGGCCCTGCAGATTATCAAGTCAATATTCAGGTATGTGTTACAGTATTTTTCACAGATGCTGCCAAATCCACAAAATATACAGTTACCATTGAACAAATAGTAGATGAAACAAACTATTATTATTAAATAAAGATAATTTCTTGAAAGACTAATAGGTGTAATTTTAGATGATAACTTTTATTTTATTCACTTGTCATGAATCGTTACATGTATGCAGTCATGTACATAGTTAACAGTTAACAGGCTTTGAGCAGTTGAAGAAGGCATTGCGGTTTGCCTGCAGAACAAATATAATTAAAAAGTCATTAAGGTGGTTGGAAAGGCTAGAGCGTCAGTTATAAATTTCAACAAAACTATTAAAATATAAAAGTAGTCAACATTCTCTGTGGAATAAAAAAACTAGACATTTGGGCACAAAGGCATTGCAGAGTTATAGCCTGTTAAAACTTCTGAAAAACTGACCAAATAAGAAGAAGTTGGGGAGTCCTTAGTGTATGGTAGAGGTCCCCTAGCTTTTAATAAAATGTTTGAAAAGGGAAAGTCATTATTTGCTATTTTTCAGGAAAGTTTGACAAGGCGGTGCTGGCATTCAGAGTGAGTGACTGCTATTGTAAATGCATTTTTAGATTCTTTGAGTGTCAAAGAGGTGTCAAAAGTGAGATTAACCCAAAAAACTGCTCTCTGACTTCAAACGAGGGGTGCAAATATGGCTTGTTTTCAACATTTTTGACAGAATAAGAGTTTTCCTACATAATTGTATACCAATTTAATCCAACTTTGAAATGAGATATGGACATGGAATTTTTACAGCCTATTAACAAGGTTACAGATAAGATTTGTACGGCACAATTTTCCTGTATTTCAAGTACTTTTTGAAAAATCACATTTTGAAATTTGAAAGAATTTTTAATAATTTTTTGATATATAAACCCATGTAAAATCATAAAAACAAATTTTATTTGCAAATCCTGCCGTACAAATCTTACAATAAATAGTGTCAACATATTTATAACTAATTTGGTAATATTAATACTATCCAATTATTATTAAATTAAAATATGTAAGAAAAATATGGAAAACTAAATTTTAATATTTACTGGTGTCATATTTCAAAATCATGGCTGCAAATATACAATTTTTATATTCTTCGGAGAAAGTAATAACAAAGAGACTTATCCTGAAAATTTGAACTAAATATCTTGATTCTAACACTTGAAACTTGACATTAACTCTGAGAAAAGAATTGGTGCAAAAATAGCCTTTCCAACCACCTTAAACAAGAAGTTATGGGACTGTAGGCGCACAATAGGGGGATTACTGATGACGCAGCCATTTGCATACACTTGGCGGGAGTTTTTGAATTGTCATGGCATCGCTTTAACCTTACGATAAATTTGAATAATCATGACGGCCACTTTCGTGACATATGCAAAGAGGGGTCAAATGGTCGTACAGGGAAGACATTTTGAAACATGTGCATTCTCCGACAAAAAACGGAACGTTTTTTTTTCAGTTTATTTTCGACTCAAGTTTAGTGGCTGTATATTCACGGACATCAAATGCAAGATTTAGAGGCTCCAGTATTTGTCACAATGGCCACTTCGACCCAGTGACCATATTTTGGTAAATTTGTTGGATGTATTGATGTTTTCCATACCTTACTTGTAACCAGCAGTATTTGCCAATACCAGTACATTGTGTGTGAGCTTGACATAGAAAAGCATTACATCAAAGGTGTAGGTACTGGGTATTTTGTAAAACCCATAGTACACTCAATTTCAGAGCAGAAAACTCAAAACCTTGTCCTAGAAGGCAATTGTAATTAAAAAGGGATTCCTTAGACAACTCACTAAGTCTTGTGACAAAAAAGGTCTCCTTTAAGACATTGTATTCATCATTTTGAGAGAATTCTGATTTTATCTTGTATTTGTACAGATAATTCATGTGGATTCAACAAATGTTTTGGGACAGAATGATACAGGGTTTAGCAGTGATGGATCGGATTCAACTTTTAGAGTAATGTTCAAGGAACCGGTGGAAATCTGTCCGAACGTCAACTACATAGCGTGTGCAACTCTGAAGGTAAAGTGACATCCATAAAATAAAAGAGCTTTCTTCAATTGTTGTCTATATTGAGGGCAGTTGGTATTTGTAATCACAAACCACAAATATAGATAATCATCAAATCATACAAATTTTCTTATATACTTACATGTATATCTGGGAATTGGTAGATTATTTATGAATGTCATATTTATGAAGGTCACAAAAATTGGAATGTAGATATCTCTGGCTGTAATCTCACCGGTAGAACCCAACTTTTCAAAGTTACATGAACAGTGGTTACTGTCAAGGTTCAGCCGTCGCAATTAATTCTGAAATCACACATACACATGACCTTCACCGACGTGTCATTCCAAGTGAAACGTACACAAACATGGCAATTTTAACCAACTTGACCTGAAGGTCATTGTGTATTTTACTAGTGCATGTGTAACAGTGACTTTCCATGTATCATGATTTTCTCAGCTTATTTTAATGACTTGACCAGCAAGGGATAATATAAACACAAGATGAAATTTTCCATAGGAAATTGTGAGGATTTTTCTTTACCTTCTTGCATGTCAAATTCAACCTATGCCCACCAAAATGGTGTAAACCCACGCTTTATTGTGTCAAAGTCTGATATGTATAGTAAAAGTGACTATGCATGTCTTGGCCTTTCTTTTCTAGTTTTCTAAAGGTGTTAATCTTTATTCACTTTTCCCTACTGTCTCTCAGGGACCAGACTCTCACTACGGAACGAAGGGAATGAGAAAAGTAATCCATGAATCAATCAACAGTGGCAAAGTATCCTTTCAGTTCACCTATGCCGCTGGCAACAACAACGGAACATCAGTGGAAGATGGACAGATACCGGAAATCATATTCTTCACCTGATTATGACTTTTTACGTGGGCTTTCCACTCCCAATTCAATGGTATGGTCCAAAGATTGTTTAACACAATGTTGGGCCACTTACATTTTAATGCGGGAGGGAGAGAAAGAGGGAGGGGGAAACGAGAGGAAGGCATGATGAGCTTAGACCATGAAGTTTTCATCAGAGTCTTCCATATTGTGCATGTGTGGCTAGTAAACCCAAACTGAAGACGAGTACTGTATTGACTCAAAGAGCTATTCTTAGTGGATGATTGCCAAAAATTCCAATGGATGTCAGTGCAAGCAAAACACGGTCAACCTGTTCACTCAAGTTTGCTGTGGAGAAGTCCACAATCACCATTGATAACAATGGATTTGGGTCAAACCATGGTGGTGAAAGGGTTGAACCTGCATCTAAATGCAAGTATTCCCACCTGTATTTGTGTAGGTCTTTTGCTAATACTGCTAACTTGGGACTTTTGGAGAATCTATGATTTATTCGGAGCGACAGTAAGTCATACACATATCCCTTTTAGTTTCATTTTTTGTCACATAGTCCATGAATAAAAGTCATAATCTTCTTTTAGGAAGCAAAGGGGTAGAAAGAAAGATTTAAAAGAGTTACACCAAAAATTACCCAACAAAATGGAAATGGTAGAGTCTTCCCATGATAACAATGGGGATATACCATTGTTTTGTTAGAAATACGCAGAGCCACCATGCTGGATTATGAAAGAATCTGATGAAATGTTTCTTCATGACGATATTTACATGGTATAGAGTTTGCGATACAACTACATGCAGCTCTCAATGCCGTTATTTTCCCTGTTTGACTGTCTTCATGTAAATTATGTATAATGTATATTTAGTGGTGTCCTGGAAAGTGTGTTGTACACAAGACTGTACAGACGTAATGCCAACTGAAAAAATATGTCTCAGTCACATGTTTGGTTTTATCTGTGTTTGTCTGTAGCTATCTGTTTGTCAAGTCTTTTCAATGGAATTGTGAAGTCCAGTGAAATGTATGAGTAATAATTGATGGCATGTACTTTTAAATCTGTGTTGGTCGTTTACGCAATACAAACTGACTCTAAATCTGTATTTGGCATTGATCGCATAGCAGACCGCTGCTTGCAAATTGCTTTAAAATTGTATAGTGTGAAATTGCAGTCGTAGCCCAGGATGTCTGGTGCAATCAGCTGACTTCATTTAGAATTCAGCTCGGGCACCAACCAATCACAGAACCTGGGCTGGAAATGGTTGGTGTGATGAGGATACAAAGTTACAGCCGATTGGGTCATTTACCCCCCAAAAGGACAAAGTTCTCATGGGATCGGTCAGATGATATACAATTAGATTACTGTTATCACACGAGTAAGAGACCAGTTTTTCTGGCTTTAGGAGAAACACTGATCAGGTGAATGCTGTCGTGCACCCAAGTCCATTATCAATGAATTTATGGCGCTTATGTAAATACAGCATGCCGTAACGCAAGACACTGTTCAGTCAATTTTGTTTTAGAGGTACATGTGTTCTTATCAACAGCAATTTGGTGTAAATCAGTATAAAATGCATTGCATCTCCAGAGACAAATGTGGCTTGATTAGAGGAGTGAAAATAACTGCCATTATTTGTTGCTATTGAAGCCTCATTAAGGTAGTTCGTGCCTCGAATATGAAGACTTAAACTTTGCTCAAACTTTCCTCAAGCAAACTCTCAACCATTCTCTTTCAAAATCAAGAATAAAAATTTGGGGTCAACCTGCAAATTTGCTGTTTAATTTTTAAAAAATTACCCAATATTTACTGGTACATGTATTTGAAATTCAAAATGGCTACCATCCCCGTGTTATCACTATGGTTGACAATAAGATTCCTGATTTTCACAAAACTAAGCCTGTGAACACTTTACTTACTCCATACGCTTCAAAACGAGCCCCCCCCACAAGTGGTAGGCCAGAAGAATATCGTGAAAATTTGAGAGTCCAAATATCTCTCCCCTGAGGCGCTTCCTACCTTAATAATTGTCAAAGCCAACTGCAGTCTGCATGTTTGGTGTGCATGTTTGGTTCTTACACAGTCAACCTTCATGTACAGGGATGTCATTTATTGTACCCATATTAAACATTTTCATGCATCAGGTAGTGACAATACTTGCATGGAACCCTATGATGTCAAAATTGTACTCGCTGGCAGCTGTGCTCTGGGGCTTGTTAGAAAATATATAGTGTCTAATGAATTTTAAAACAATTGTCAAATGTACAAGGTTCTTTGAAACTAATTTGTCACTGTCATCATCATCATCAGACATAGCAAAGAATAATAAAATTCCAGTCGCCAGAAAGTCAACAAAATATTACAATAACAATTGGAAAATATGTGATTTCTCGCTTTTCAAAAAAATGCTTGTGAAAATCCACGTGTAAATGCGGTAGATTGAAGAAATAGGATTGTACAGACATATCAGTGTTGAGTTAATTTATCAGAATCAAAGTTTGCCATTGTAACGAACAACATTCAAGCAAGGAAAATCTGAGATGAGCTTCAGAGCGTTTAGCAAGGTCTCTTTTTTTGAACCCAAAATACCAGCAATGGTTCTCCTGAATAAAAAGGGTGTGACATGTTCTACAGACTCAGTATGCTCAAAAGATTATGCGATGGCAGTACAAACAAACCCATGTGTGCAAATTCTTATGGAATTACTTGTATTTCTGTGCGCATTTGCGCATGTGGATGTGTACCATGGTCCATTCAAATTTCAAGTTTAACCTTTTGTAAGCACTAGATGACACCATGGTGTGTTTGGATTTTAGTGACGGCTAGCTGTCACTGTATATAGAGATAGGAAATGTATTTTCACCAGCAATAGGTGCTGCCATAGTTGTGTCACCACCCCCACCCCCAAACAACTACAACAACAACAACAACTGTTCAGGGATTGAAAACTGCATCATTATTAAGGTTCAGTGTCAAGTTCTAAGTCACTCTTACTGCTTGAAGGATTGTTTGACCCCATAATATAAACGTTTCCGCAGGATTTGCCGATATAAATGTAATAAGCAAAATTTAAATCACTGGGTGTGTTTTAATCATATTACACTTTGTGAACACTGCTTATTTACCAGTATGAATATGTAATTTAGAAAAGTAAATATTGTGTCAATATAACTTTCTGCAGAGTTTAAGCCATGCTCTGTGTCCTCATACAAATACTTATAAATTATGCTGATAGATCTGTGCATATCATTCATGTGTTTGTCCATGGTTCAATATCCAGGGGATGCTGAAAGAAGACTGCTCCAAACATGCTGTGAGTGCACATTCAGTGATTCGGGTCAGAATGATAAGTTGATGTCAAACAGAATTTTCGTTCACACAGCTCTCTGTTGTTACAATCCAATAAAGACATATACTGTAAGCTATTTGATATTCTTGGAGTTCATTCTATTCACCCCCATTTACCCGTTTATGTCCAACCCGCACATTGTAAAACAATAAGGATGTTCTAAAGTTGTGGGGATGAAAGGGTTAGTCAGTCTCACTTTCTGTCAGGATTTTTTTGCTAAATTTTTGAAGAACACTGGATTCTATTGGAAACGATACTGTCTAGTCTACCCATTTTGTCAAATTCTGTAAAGTTCTGTTTTACCGATTTCTGTCATTTTTTGCTTATTTTGATTTCACCACTATCCTTCTCAAAGAACAACCAATATGACAGTGAAACAGCTCAAACATTTAGACCAATAAACGACATTGTTGCGTTAGTCAAATTTGTTGTGCACGTGTCTTGCTTGCATCTTGTTGTGCTGATCACCTCAACGGTAGACTCATATATTGTTTTATTCATTGGTAGTAGCTGAACATACAAACAGGATAATGAATAAAAGCAAAAGTCTTAGGTAGTATGCGCCTCGAAAAGGAAAGACTTACACTTTTGCTCAAATTTTCCTCAATGAACTTTCAACCATCCTCCAATGAAATCAAAAATAAACATTAGGGTCATCATGCAAACTTTGGTACTAGAGAAACAAATAATATGACATACACAGAAATTTGAAATTCAAAATGGCTGCCAACCCTGTGTTAACTCTATGAGGAAAAATATGATTTTCAATTTTCAAAACACTAAGATAGTGAAATAGTTTCTCACTCCAAGAGCTTTAAATTTAGCCCCTACAAGTGGTAGATCAGGAAAGTGTTTTATAAATTTGAGATTCCAAATATCTGTCCCAAGGCATATTCTACCTTAAAGTGTTGATGTGGGCATTTTGTAATACTCCACAAATCTGATCCACAGAGCCATACTTTCATGACCCATTCGTGTCCTGATATTCATGTTATTTCATTTGCATGTAGCTTCCTCCTGGGAAAGTTTGCTGTCAAGAAAAATGCAAAATTATAATTTTGAGAGGAGGGGCTGGTGAAGAAGGCCTAGTTACTGCAGGATGACCAGAGTTGTTGTCTGTGACCAGTGTGGTTGTCTGTATTACAAACATTGTAAGCAAGTTGATCCAGTTGCACTGATGATAATACCAAAATGTAAGGTCACACAGAGGTCAAACAAAAGTGTCCATTTCTCATAAAATTTGCCAAACATCCCGTAATTTCTTCCTTGTTCACATTAGGATGTTTCACATTCATGCACAATGCGAGCTCCACAAGTATAACTTGAAGGAACACTAATTTTCAGACACTTGTGTCACTATAGGCAGTCTGGAAAACAATAACACAAAGTTGATCCTGTTGCTGTGCAATCTTCAGATTCCAAAGTGTAATCCTTATACGCTTGTCCTTAAATGCTGAGATCCACTCGTACCGTCAGCCCATGCAGACTATTGAAAGTGTTAAATAACCATGCATTGAACATATTGTGGGTGGCAGTACTAGTGCCATGATGTGTCTACATGCCCTAAATATGTACACATGCACCAAGACTTTCTCTGTTTATATGCTATGCATAACCTTTTGAAGAAACCTCAGTGGGGTTAAAGTACTGTAAGTGTCATCCTATTTAGAAAGACCTTGCCGAGATTTACCTTAAATGTTCTCTGCTTCTTTCTTTTTGATAGAATCAAGAAGCTCATTTAAATGCATTTGGAGTTGTACAGTCTTGCTGGAGGGGCTTGTCACCCTGCTTGGTTGGTTTGGGTAATTTCAAACTCTCAAGTGTCCATGGAATGAAGCACTAGTATATGCAATTTTGTTAGAATGCATGATGTGCACAAGGAAGGAAGTCTTGTTGCAGTTCACCATCACAAAACTTGAGTACTTTGCAATTTGAAAGTATGGACCGCCAATTCCAAGGTGTGATTTCGCCTCGACCTTTGGAGTTTTGGACTAATAAAAGCTCCATCAGCTTCAACAGGGAGAAGTGTATCGTGCAGGAAAGCTTGTCTGAGCATTGAGTCGCACGTTACATGTAGTCATTGCCTTGGAGAGTGGAGATGTAGAATGCCCTGCTTCTTACAGAACGTACATGCATAGATATATACATACATAGATACATATATAGATACATACATACATAGATACAAACATACCAACGTACACATACCGCACACACAAATATATAAATATATATATATATATATATATATATATATATATATATATATATAAAAGCACCTGGAGCAAATTTCAGACAATAAAATCTACCAATCTAACAATCACATGAATGTGTGAAACTCAAGTAATAGGTATCAAACATTCTTGATGTGTTCTCATTTTAATATTATTATATATCTTTAGTATTCACAATATTTATTACACTTGGTGCAAATTTTAATTTCGTATCATCAACATTCAATATTTATTACACTTGTCGTAAATTTAATGTCAGATCATCAACGTTCATTTACATGTTACATGCTTCTGCATATTAAATATACATGCCCAGTCAACAAAGTAGTTTCTGTTTAATAGCTGTCCTGATGGGGAATAGAACGGAATAAAACAACAGTTATTTTAGTTATATTGTCCATTTGTGAAATTTATCTCTCGCTCCACAAAGTAGCGCAGGGAGTATTTGATAATGTCCATTTCGACAACAGCTGATCGTAGTCTCTTTCATCAAACGCGTTTGTCAAAAGCAAACGGATTCCCTGCCACAGGAAAGGGTATACACGTCCGTACTGCTGTTTTGAGCCCACGCCCCTTTTCGCCTCAAGTGGACTTTTGACCAAGAAAGTGTTGATAAAATGTTGACTTTTGACCCTTGTTTCCGACTCTGGCACAACTTTTGGCCTATTATTTTATACTGAGAAATTACAGAATTTTGACAATGGATTTTATAGCCCAAATCTAAACTTCTAACACCCCTACATTTGTGCCCAAATCGGGGGTGCGTGTAACACCAGCTCAATGACATGTATTTTTGGTTTCCCTCATTTAGTTTTTGCTAACCGAGTCACCACAGTAAAAATTCGATTATCAGAGGAAAGGAATAAAGACATATTGCAGCACGGGCACGCCTACCAGTAAGTCGAGCAAATATACTGTTAAAACGTTATTTTACATAATTTTTCTGTTTTAATCAAACTTTTAAGTTAAATGACTCAGCGAAACTAAATGAGCGAAACCCAAAATACACGAGCGAGTGTTATGTACACATTTTTAAAGTCGCACAACGGATTGATGTTGGCCATATTTTGTAATAAATTGTTTCGCTTTGGTAAGTCGTT
>LD533045.1:71308-98732 GCA_001465055.1 Ptychodera flava | reverse complement strand
CTTTCTTTCAAAAAATATTGTAAGCATACCTAACGACATCCTTAGTTGCACTTTAATCTTTTCCGTCGATGAGCCGTTTAAGTATCTACGCTGTTGGAATGTTGGATGATGTTGAAAAATCTGTTTTAGAGAATGTGTCGTCACCTATCACGGACGCACATCACGTTCTAGTCACCCGCCATTGTTGCAAAGCTGCAGACGACACTACGGTCACGTGACCGGGCACTTTTCCAAATTTGGTCAGGACTATTTCCCTAGGGAAATAGCTTTTCAAAAAATACCCTCTGACGTCACTTTTGTCGATCCGGTTGGGATTAGACGTATCTATTTTCTCGTCACGTGACGTATTCTGGCGAATCGCGACACAGAATGAGCATGTGGCGTGTTATAAATAGAAATATACTACATATGTGTAGTATTATCCATCCATCTATGTGTACATTTATACATCCATCCATGTGTACATGTATACATACATAAATACATACATACATACATACATACGTACATACATACATACATACATACATACATACATACATACATACATACATACATACATACGAGCGTGTTAGCTTACATCGATGTGACACAGGTTCCTTGCAGTGATATTCATCGGTTTGTTGATTTCAGATATGTTCAAAACAGCTGAAAACGAAAGACGTCGAAGACTTGCACGTAATCGCTGGTTTCTTGGCTTTACTTTGATGCACAACCCTGGTTTACAGCTATTGCGTCATCCTACAGACACAGTGCTGCGGTCTGTGGAAGATGGAGTTGATGCCGCACAAACCAGTGATAGATGCAGTGAGTCTGACGAGTAGGACGTTACAACGCGCATAGAATTCGAAGTCTTTATCTCAGGGCATCTTCCGTTTAAACATCTATGGTGAAAAGATTGAAGAGGAATAACTTGTCGATTTCATTTCTGTAAGCTATTGCGTCTGATGCGCCGTCGCGGATGTTCAGAGAATACGGTATGCGACTAAGTCAAAAAGTATTGCAATAAATTTCATTCGTGATCCCAGGCAGCAGGTGACACATTTACCCTTGTTTGCTCTGTTCGGGGGTTAATTCATTCACAATTGCAAGAAGTAAGCTTGGTGATATAGCATTGTGCATAAATTAACTCCCCAGTGGAATGAACAAGCGTAAATGCATCTACTTTTGCAAGGGATTACTAATGAGGATGTTGGCCCTTCACTTTGGACAGTCCTTATTCAGGGTATTCGCACACATAGTCTCGTAGAGATTATCTTGTATCCTAAAGACTATATTTGAGCTAGGAAAACACTTTTCCTTCTTTTGAGACACCACCTCGAAACACAACAATATCTTTTATGATTCTTATAAACAATTGCATTTTTCTGTCGCTCATATGGACAATTCTGACATCACCGTACAAGCAGTAAAACTAATATCTTGTTAATAGTATCGCCGTCGGTTGTTCATGCACCCTTCGAACATCGTTACACTAGCTGACCTCGCCTTGACATGGTAAGCTGCCGAATTATCTTCTGCTGATCTCCTGCGCAATTTTCAACCAGATTGGCATAGCGACTTTTCTCGGCAGCCGTGACCTTCCGCACAACATTTGTACGAAGTTCTCTATATACCTAACGATGAATTTCCAGGTGAGATTTTCTCAAGACTCTCTCGGCTTTCATCCTTGCTTTCCGTGCCTCAGTGATCGAATCCGCAATCCATGAATGAGGTTGCAGATTACCAACCAGTCGTTTTCGTTGAGGAGCATGATGACCAAGTGTGTCAGGTTGGACGACAAATCAGCGTTATCTAGTGTCTGGCTACAACGACAAATAGCTGATGACAGGTCCGATGCAAATGAATTAAATAAATTAAATAAAGGAACAACTTCGAAACTTTTTGCGTTGATACATTTAAAAGTCTCCTGAGTAGAGACAGTGACCAATGGCAGGTGGAGAAAGTGTCTAAGGTGTCAGAATAGAGAGGTTTAATTACACATAATTTCGTGAACGTCTTACCGCAGCATCTTGTTTATTCACTGTACATGGTAGTCTATGAGGAAAATATGAATAAATAATCTTAACTAGCTAAATCTGTGTATTCATAGATGTTTGATAATTCATTTTAGTGTACTTGATTAGACTAGGGTGGTTACCAGTTGATATGTGTGCAAGAAATTTGATTTTGGACTTTCACCAAAATGTTGATTCACCGCACATTTGAGTCTAGGAGAAAACTATGACTTTTATACAATACCGAACTAACTAAATCTGTCCTTTTATAGGTGTTTGACAATTGATTTAAGTTTACTTTATCAAATGAGGTATTTGAAAGTTCAGATGTGGACAACAATTATGATATTAGAATTTTACCTAAAAGTAATATTTCACTTTTCATGGTAGTCTACAGGTAAATGTTAAATATTTGCCCCGACAAAACTTGCTATATCGCTAATATATAAGTAATAGGAATTGTTCATTGCCCTCAGTGAGCTCGATTTACAAAAAGACAAGCCTCAGAGTTGCTACGTTAAGATGATCATGTGACAGATAATTATACTTTTATTCAGATTTACAGTGAAATGACTTCAGAGAATGAAATCATGCAGCAAATATTTTTATTTCCCCGAACATTTTTGAAACTTAATCTGCCTTTTCATGGGACGGATACTTATGAAAATTAAGTGACCCCTTGTATGCTGTTTGAAAAATATATGACCCCCCTTTTCAGTTTTGAAATTTTAGGTGAACCCCCTCCCTGGATCTTGCCCCGGCCGTAATAACTGAACGCTCCCTACAGCTGTTCGCTATATGTGATGTAGTATTGTGGAGCTGAACAATGTGCCTTGTTAATTAATTTCAATAGACATGAAGTCAACATAATAATTATATATTCTATAATGTGTTATTTTATTCATTATTAGCATTTGTATAAATGATCGCCCATCTGTGATTTTGCAATGTTAAGCCTGCCGCGCACGAGAGAAATTCGCTGAGTAAACTTTCATTCGAGACTGTTCTCTCAGCCATTTTAATTGTGCTGGCAATTTTTTCGTGAGTATTTTCCTTCTGTGCCGCTGAGCAAAATATTCAACATGTTGATAATTTTGCCCCGCGAGGAAATTCCTCACCGTGTGCTCCTGAGCTAGTGGAAATCACATGACTGGGTATAAAATAATCACCCATAGCGTTGTAAAACACAGCCGCTTGTGGTTCGATACTCAGCGGAGGCTGTCAAGAAACATGGCAGGCAGGATAGATTGGCCGACCACCCCATTTGCAGTCTGCCCTCGAACCGAACAAATAAAGGCGTTCATAGTTGAAAGAAATCGCACAGCTTTCTGTCAGCCATAGCCCCTCTCCTTGCTTTGCTGTCATTTTTTCGATTGCCTTTTAATTTCGCGTCAAGCAACTCTGAACTTTGCGAAGTCTTATCACCTCATCGACCCCCCGGGCGAAATTTGAACTATCAACAGGCATACAAAGGTAAAGACAGCTATCATAACCACCTCACTATGCTTAGTCGAACCCGGTCTACAGCGCAGTAAATATAAAAAAGGTTTGTAGGTCAGGCCGTCATCCCTGTCATGAGTGGTTCGGTAACGCAAATAGACCTCGTCAAAGGTTATGTGTAACTGTAGACACATTGTAAAACCCTCCCAGTACATTTAAACCGGTTCATTTACAATTTTTGTCAGAAATATTTTCATCGCCGCTGGTGAATGTGAACATCCTGGTTCGTTGCTGCTTCCGAAGGTAGGGTTTTTGTTACTTTTAGTCTCGTTTTCTGGGATTGGACTCAATATCTAATCCGCCGTCTCGTCCCTCTGTTGGCAGTGCCTTGCAGTACCGGGCTTGCAGTGATATTTGCACAAGCTGATTTAACGTCGTGCAGACTGAAGGGTCATCAACCTGTATCATATATTAATGCCTTCTTCGAGGCATAGCAGACTGCTGGGGCCCTCAAAGATTGAATTTTGGAATCATGAAATCTGATGCACAAAAATCTCACCCTAGCCTGTGTTATTGACAAAAATTCCACACCGTGTCTCCGTTCAAACCTGTGTTCCTCTTTTGTTCCTTTGTTCACGACAAATGAATGTCGGTTGTACACATTATTTGTGCGACCAGTCCTAGAACTTTCATACTTCTGTTCAATGATGTCAGTTTGAGATCTCCGATCACAATTATTCGTTAACCCTTATTCATATTTCTTTGAAATCTGTTGTATTTGATATTCCTTGTTATAATATGTAGACTTTCATGCCCTAGTCAACTCCATCCGCATTAAGATCGGACGTACGTGAGGCTGCGCACTGCGTCATCACCATTTCATCTCTGCATTCATAGCGTCCATTGGCTAATGAAGGTGAAAAAAAGAGTCTTCTTGAAATTGTGTGTATGTAATTGACTTTTGGCGGAAGAATAAAAATGCACTTATTTTCTTCACCAAAAATGAAAATGCAGTATATCAAGGGATATTTACTGTCCCTTCAATGTTGCAGCTGGGTTGAGGGAGACATATTGGAAAACCAAACCTGAAACCCAAGTGCTATAAGATTTATCTTGTATTTCAACATATCAGATATTAATGACTCGGTGTTTAGCGCGAAATGAAATGCCCTGGACGCCAGAATAAATGCACAAAGATTAAATGGTAACGGAGGAATGTAGCCATATGAATATTGATATATACCCGTGCAATTAAAGAGCTGTCGGCTTGTTCAAACTAAGGTTCATTCATCTGCCATTGTAACAATGACCTTTGCCGACCCAATGAAGGCGTTTGACATTTTTACACGACTTTTTTGCCCAGTATTAATACCTGTTAGCAAAGTTCATTATAGTCGATTTTCTGTAATTTGTTCACCCAAGATTGAAATATTGGTAAGGTTTACTTTGTAGCATGACAAACAGTCGTTAGTTCAATGAGGAATAAAGTGTAAACTTCTGCAAGTGTATGCAAATCACTCCCTATTTTCAACATTTCAAAAGAATGTAACCCCACTCTGGCAGGGTCAAATTGCAATAAAATTCTTACATTTTAAATGAGAGTCTTTTCGATTTTGTTCTCATGATTTTCATGACTTTTTTGAATATCAGTCTTTCAATTCCTGCCGTTCAAAAACGAAAATATATAATGGAACACAAAATCGCCGTTCTTTTTCCGTATACACTCGTTCCATAGAAGAACATTAAATTTCATGGAGCGGTGAAAGTAGTGTCCACTTTTTGATTTAATTAAATTCATTGTTATTATTATTATCATTGAGACCTTCTCTGCTCTCTGAAAATATATAGTGAGAGGGGGGGAGAGGGTTCATGAGAAACATTGCTTCAAAGATGTGATGTTACGTACAACGTCGAGGTGCCGAACGTAAAATAATTAGTTTACACATTTAAAAACGATTTTCAGGTGCACAGTGAAATGAGATGGGTTGAGAGTGCACATACACATGATACATGTACATGTAAATACAACATACTAGTACATGGATGCACACGTATGCATGAGCGTAGCCATGGTTTCAGATGTGTACGCGTTACACTGCAACAAACACATTCATTCATATAAGCACCCATATGTATTATCACCCCACATGGATACATAGACACATACGTAAGTATATACACACACGTATATATATATATATATATATATATATATATATATATATATATATATATATATATATATATATTCACAACTGAGTTGATCAGGATAATCTAAAATATTACATTTCCACTACAAATTTGTTTCGAAATCGTTTCCCGCCTAAAGTTTCAGTCGATCACAGCCACCCGATGAGTGTAGGCGGCTCTGCAGCCTATACGAAACAAATTTGTAGTGGAAATGTAATATTTTAGATTATCCTGATCAACTCAGTTGTGTATTTAGCTGTACTCTCTCTATATATATGTATGTATGTATACACACGTATATCACCCAACATGGATATATAGACACATACGTAAGTATATACACACACGTATATATATATATATATATATATATATATATATATATATATATAACTCGCCATCACAGACAACACTGCAATTTTGAGTCGTTTTACTGTAATTATCGTACTGCACTTTCTACTTGTTAGTTTAAGTGTAGATAGTCGTGATTCCCTGATAATGCTCTGCCCTAAATCGTTGATCAAGTGTGGCAGAAAAAAATTAACTCACATCCAGGGTCATTTACACGGCTGACAATTGTAGCAAATGTACCTCTATTATTTACATTTTTTCGACTGATCAGATCCCTGTATATGCACCATCCATAGACCGGAGACTGATACTGGCATAACAGAATTTGTGTCATATTACGGTCCACTCATTCTTATTGTCAATTGTAGCAAGTATGTTACTCTACCCAAGAAATGATGAATTCCTTTCAAATGTAAAACCTGTTTTACTACCAAACGCATTGACCCTTATCGCTGCATGTGTAACGTGTAGATAATCAATTATCGTCAGCGTATTTCTACTGATAAAGATATGTGTCAAAATGCCAATTAGCCACTTATCCTATAGGTGGAAATTGGCCTGCCTCAAAGCATTGAGATATCTCAACTATAGCACTCTTTATAAAGCCATAATTCTTCGTCGCGTACCGCTGAAGTTGATATATAGTTTCGCAGGCGAATTATAGTGAGCATTACTAACAAACATGCTTTTTTAAAGTAATAGACATCACCAAAGATGACATGAAGTCTCCCTCATACTATATATGGTCAAAAAGCAGAGAGAAAGTTTACTGCTGGGGAAATACTTTAATCGAAGAATGAAGGGGTGCATATTTTGGGTAAAAACTTATCTCTAGTATTAAAATAAAAATTGAATTGAAGATGTAAACTTGATACTGCATAAGGAAGTTTAACGTCCCAGTTGAAACAACAATTTATGTAGTAAAAAGACACATTTTGGTTTGCTATTCTTAAATGGCAGGAATGGAAAGACTGGCATTCAAAAAGTCACTAAAATCACAATAGGAAAAATTGAAATGGCTCATCGTAAATGTAAGAATTTTATTGTCAAAATTGTCTTTTTGTTGTATAGTATTTAAAGACAGAAATGAGAAAATTTCACATTCAGAAATGTTGAGAATGCAGAAAAAAGGCCGGTATATCGGGTGATTTGCAGAAAATTACACTTCTTTCTCAACAAACTTACGACTGCTTTAAAACCCCTACCGATATTTCTAGCTTGGGTTAACCAGACAGTTGAATGACTTTTTGCGAAAAAAGTGATATTAGGTAAAACAAAGCCACAATGCGCAACCCTTTATGATCAAGAATGGTGATGCCGCGAATTAGATTGGATTATTCTACATTTTAATGATGAAATTTCATTTCAGAGCTCTTTTCTAATCCGTCTGCCAAAATGGTTGACGGAAATCAAAGGGATACAGTCGTCGGAACTGCGCTCACAGGTCGTAAAGGACCCATACGAACAATGACAACACTGTATCCAAGCTACAATGGTGATTGATGAAAGTTAAAACATGTCTATCATAATCTACATCGTATAATTTAAATATTGCAGCTATGATGATGAGGTGCATCTAGATATACATTGTTTGTAAACAAGAAACTCACACAGGTGCAGTTCCGATGACTGTTTCCCTTTAAATACAACAGTTTATGTTTAAAAGTTTGCTTTAAAAAAACTATTTTTATGCAGTATTAGGATATGAATGTCATTAGAAGTCTAAGTTGATTTTTAAAACATTTTGCAGATTTTCCTTATTGGCGTACCTGTGGTGTGGTCTTTCATAGCGGAAAAATGGAGTCGCCAAGGTCGGTATAGAGTTTTGCTTTTCTTAAACGGCCAAAAGGGAACACCAGAACTAAGTACAATTACATTAAGTTGTCAGCGCTGTTTATTGACAGATCTTTGCAAAGGCGTTAACGACCAGAACTTGCTAGTAAACAGTGTATCTTTGCTTAATTTTCAGTATTTTTGATTTCACTTCGTTTATTTTTTGTAGTTTTTTTCTGAACAGAAATACATGAATATGCGTGTCTATATGTACGCGGGTAAATAAATGGACCATTAAAGAGTTCAGCATACAGTCTGTTCACTCGTGTCGTAATAGCCAGTATAAATATATCTCGATATTGCAGCCAAGATTTGAACTAAATTGATAGCTGTTGCTAATTCCCCCACGCGTCTTGGTAAACATCTTCTCTTCAGTTAAAAATTTAGAAATAGAACTGTGTGTTTTACACGTGCCAGAACGATTCGTTCCATAACACCCACATTTCGTCAAAATATAGCTGGGTTGAAGTGACGCACGGTACAACCGGTCCGGCTGCAAATGGACCGCAGTCAACCGTTTAAATCTAGCAGTGACGTAGAAGTTTATTTCTATATTAACTTTCGTTCAAATGTTATGAAAGAATGTCCGTACACATGTAAGGAGTATTTCTAGTAAGCCTGTTTGAATAAGTGACATATTCAAGTTCAAACTGGTTTATAACGACGGCAACAAACAACGTAAAACTGTCAGGTCAATATAGGATGATGCACATAAGAGTTGAACGAGTATTAGCACGTATTGCTGCATCTTCTAAAATACATTCCTCCACTGAATGACCATGACAATGAAAATAATCAACAAACTTCTTTATCGCTCATAATTTCAGCGAAACTTCGACAGAATGTCAAGTTCCATCTGAAAGATCATTCTATTATCTGCTTTCTCTGTCGGTAGGTATGCGTCACAAAAAGCACCAATTTTTTAATACACCTAAGTGACGTTGTTGCTGCCGTAGAAACCTTTAAGCTCTCTACTGGAGATTGCATATGATGAAACTGGCTGGATGACGATAGTTAAAATATGGTAGTTGACTAAAATGCCTTAATGTATTCAGCTTTCTAAATTATGAAAAATGGTTTCAATTAATTCAACTAGCTTTAAATCCAATGAACTTATAGCACAAATTATTATATTTGTTTATGTTTACGCTGGATCCAGATATTGGTGACTGCGTTCTTAAGCCTATTACAGAAAAGGAAGAGGCTATGGCCCGGACGATTTGATGGTCGGCCAGGAATTATATTGTAAGTTTGTTTTCAGCTTTTGAGGTTTATGTAAAAGAAACCATCAACACAGTTCATAACGTAAATGAATTCAGTCCAGTGAATAAAAAAGTGGCCCTGATAATATGATACTAGAGGTATTGCTAGATTTCAGTAACAATTCTTACAATTGTGGTGAATAGCGTCATGATTACTAACTTGAAATAACACTTTGGAAAATATTGTCATGGAAAACATTCAGTAGCGTCGCGACTCGGAGCACAAACCCCGATCACACGTTTGAATCCAACGTCGATGTATTACACTCAGCAGGACGATACGTCCACCCTCAGCAAGGTGCAGAGCTGCTTCTGAAAAAGTCCTAGGCACATGTGTGCATGTGACGTCACCCAACTGATCAGATGACGCGGAACTCCGTTGCTCATTGGCTATAAGTTCAAAGAGGCATGTACCAGGCATACATTACATAACGCTTGGAAAGTTTACTACATATAACTTTAATAAGTAATGGAAATACGTGTAGATGTCTCTATGGACAAATTCCATCACAATATCCATCTATGTTCATGCTGTAAAATGCCCTTTCGTCTTTTCACACTTATTGTTACAGTCCTGTGAATCTACTTGATGATACAAGTAATCGTTTGGCATACGCTGCAGCATTTGTCCTGGCATCGACGGGGCCAGTTGCTGAACTTATTCTAGAAATTCTACTTGGAGAATTATTTAAAGGTGATCCAATTGACAGAGGTAAGAGACTGCATTTCGACAACGTTCTGCAGTAAATTAGGTACCTGCTCTGGTAGAGATACTCAGGACGCCGCCAAGCAATGTTCTTTATATATTGTGTTCACTAAGTTCTTCCTTCAAATACTTTGTTTTTTGTTTTACAAAGGACGATAGTCAGGCCTTCGGTGACATCAGTTGAAATTTCTAAATCACTCCCCACTGTATTGATACCAACTGTTTTGTCTCTAAACGCGTCCTGTGTGGCACACTCCTTCGTGAATACAATGAATGGAACAATTCTATGCTGACTCGTGAGCAGGGCAATGAGCGTCACGCTCCTTCAAGAAGAAATCCAATTTTTCTTGATGTATCCAGAAATATTCAAAAGCGGCTGGTGTTTGACCTTTTGTGATGATGATATGAATGGCATCTTTTTATTTGCATTGTTCCTAACTCTAGTATGCTAACCAAACAAAGCAAATTTACAGCAAACGAACGCGGAAAAATACGTAAATACATTATTAAATTCACACAACCTGGAGTTTTTGTCATTTCGCTGATTCAAAGGCAAAACAGAGAACGTTTGTAATATATCTATGTCATCGGATTTAATGTATTCAATTATTCATAGTTGGTGCATCGTGTTAGAAGTAAGGAACCCGTATCTTCATAACTCGTCACACAAAGGGCGCGCCAGAAGAAGGAAGCATTCATCTCCAAAAGTTACCAATCGAAGTCTTTTGCGATGTTGACAGCGTCACCGATGATCTTGCTTACATGTGGCCATAAAGAGCGTTGATTTGGTATAGGCATGCTCAAGAATTTAACGTCATTTCCGTATTTTTTGTGGAAGTTCGCGATCCTGAAGTGAACGGTCGTAAAATATCAGCAGGAAAGGATGCCAATATTTTGAAATGTTTATTTATTTATTTATTTATTTGTTAACTGTATTGTTTGAATAAAATAGTTGGTTACAGAATTCTCAGAGTGTTGATGTATTGCCTGTACTACTACCCTTTATTTGCTGCTATCACGCTGGAGTCGATTCTGACATTCACTGTTGGACTGGTCTATACGTTGATTCTGCTTGGTCTCCAAATTGCAGATGTATTTTCCTGTAACGGTGATAAAAATGTAAGTCTGTCGCAGTGACTTATACGTTTACATATCTGTCTGCTTACTTATGTCGATAAACGTACTTGTATTTACGAACATATAAACTTTTAATATTCATGTAGGTAGATACGTTTTGATAGATATCATGATTGGTAGATAGACATGCAGGTAATACTCCAACATAGTGGTTACATACTGAAATTTGGCTTTTTAAGTCTATGAGAATGTCATCACTGTGTGTCAAATATAGATCGATGACTGAAAGATTTAGGAAAGACTGAAAACTTAATGTCATGGACATTTTGATATGTGATACAAGTTTTCTTTGATTACATAGTGGTTGTAATTTGTTTTTGTGTGAGTTTGAGAATGTTTGTTCGGGTATATGTCAAATGAAGGTCGATGACAGAAAGACGAATGGAAAATGTATCAATGTACCGGAACGAAGCGCTTCAATTTGGATGTAATTTTGAAGTATGTTTCATGATGTGGCGATTCAGATTTTGTAGAAGAGTGCTGAGACGTTCTTGCATAAAAGAGCGCCTACGCATACACGGTTTATTTGCATAATATATCATTACATCAGTAAGACCCGCTATCACTTCCTTAAACTTGTATTTCTTCAATAATATTGTATGCAGTGCTATTTCAGCGTATTTCCGACGTGTTTTGTTTCTTTTTTTACAGGAATTTATTTTCTCGTCGATACTTGAATTGCCGATTTGGATTTGTCTTCTTTATCTGGCAACGATATTTTCTTACAATATGATTAAAGCTATCATCAAAACTGTCAGAACCCGAAAGCTTGAGATCAAGGTCAGTATGGTTTTTCTCCCTAGTAATGCTTATAGGCCTGTAATAGAGTGATCAAGCCAATTAGAGCAATGGAAATGAATTATTGGCCAAAAACGTGTAGGAACAGAGCTTCTTGTTGGATTAATGCTCTTAGTCTATTGCATTAAAAGTTTTTCAACGCTAATAAAACACGATTGCCTAAACCGTGGCCTCGGCCTTTTCTTCATAGTTATGCTATCCCGTATTAAAGGTGAATATGTCGATCTGATATGGTTGTGTGAACGCTAACAAAGTTCCTTTGCCTTTGATTTCAACGTCAGTGGCGTTGTTGTCAAAGAGAGAGGACCTTCTTTGATTGTTTATATAGAAAGCTACGCTGCCAATGTAGTTCAAAAACGTGATATGCATATTTCAACCTTTCACATGCAATATTAATACCTCTACTAACATTTTGCAATGAAGGTCACTTGGATAGGGCAAAAGGGACAAGGATGTGTGATGCACTTCAAAATTGAGTTAAATCAATGTAAATTATTTGCACGTGTCCATTGTTGGTTTGATTATCAACACTAGGTTCAGGAGCAGGCATTTGATGAGTACCAGCTAAGTCATTTGAGAATGCTCTTGTTATCTGGCAGAAGACTTCAGGAAATGGCAGTGATGTAAGTGATACCGAAAAATATGGGTAAAAGTATCAATATTGTCATTTTTCTTTATAATTGCATATGTCGTAGGTAACGATGGGTAATCGAAAAATATAATACGAATAAAGTGATCTTTCCATCTTACTTTTTGAGCAACGTCGTATAGAATTACGTCGTAACTTTTGATTCTATACAGCTCACTTTGGTATATGACAAATTTCAGCCCTAAAAGAATAAGAAACCTATCACGGCTAAGGGATCGTCTCAGATTGTCGCATAAGTTCATAAAGCGAAATTCATTCGTTAACGGGGGCAGGGGTTTAACCTCAATTCAATTAGTGAACTTCACTTTCGCACTTTCATTTTGTGATTACAAGTTCTCTTTACATTGTGGGTAAAATAAACAACCAGATATGAACTGAAAATGCTCATGTGTTTCATTATATATTGCAGTTATGTGTAAATTTGAACCTTTGCCACATGTTCACAAGTTCATTAAAAGTATTATGATCAACATGATGAACAATATTCTCCACAGATTAATTCTTTAAGGTCAATAAGTATACAAATATGTAATTAGCAGAAATAAAATGCTAAATTTCTTTGACTGCTGTCATTGGATCACTACTTTATATAGCATGTGTAATTGCCTTTGGTCAAATCCTTCAAGCTGTATATGCTTAACTGTGAAAGCTCATTAGATATGCAAATTATAAATTAGTTGACATGAAAATGCAAAGTGATTTTCATTATTGTTTCAACCAGGTATAATGATCATTGTACAGAGCATGTTTTGCCAACTTTGAAGTAAATCCCAGTATCCCTAATTCAGAAATTTCAATGACTTTCAATAGCGTTGTATTATAATATCTTTAACGTACACAGCAAGTTTCGTCAACTTTGGTCTAGTCAATTCAGATAAATATCCCTAATTAGGAAAGTTCATTAAATATGCAAATTTGAAATTGGCTAATGTTAAAATGCTTAATGACTTTCAATAATGTTGTATCATAGTATCTTCAATGTACATAGCAAGTTTCATCAACTTTGGTCAAATCAATTCAGATGTATATCCCCAATTAGGAATGTTCATTAAATATACAAATTGGGAATTGACTGAAGTGAAAATGCGTAATGACTTTCAACAGTATCATAGTATCTGTAATGTACATGGCGAGTTTCATCAACTTTGATCAAGTCAATTCAGATATATATCCCTAATTAGGAAAATACATTAAATATGCAAATAAGGAATTGGCTGAAGTAAAAATGCCTTTTGACTTTCAATAATGTTATATTATAGTATCTTTAATATACATAGCAAATTTCATCAACTTTGGTCAAGTCAATTAAAATATATATCTCTAATTTCAAAAGTTCATTAGATATGCAAATAAGGAATTGTCATAAGTGAAAATGCTTAAAGACTTTCAAGAATGTTGTGTCATAGTATCTTCAATATATGTAGAAAGTTCCAGTCAATTCAGATATATATCCCTAATTAGGAATTTGCTGAAGTTAAAATGCTTAATGACTTTCAATAATGTTAAATTATAGTATCTTCAATTTACATGCCAAGTTTTGTCAATTTTGATCAGGTCAAATCAAATATATATCCCTAATTAGGAAAGTTCATTAAATATGCAAATCGGCAACTTTCTTTCATGTCATTCCTTAATAACTTTCACAGCTGATACATCTTGGCGTGATCAACATTTGTAGCAAATCTCATCTAATTCTGTGCAGTCGTTCTCAATGTATATCCGTTTTTTTAACTCATTAATTACGCAAACAAGCAAAAAGTATGCAAGCCACACCCACCAAAAACTAATAAGCTCTTGCCATTTGCAAACAGAATCTATGTACCAGATTTAATTTCTTTCTGATGAGCCGTTTTTGAGATACCAGGCGCACAGACAGACGGACGGACAGACAAACAGACAGACAGACAGACATCGCTGCGACATTAGCCCACGTGTGTGAGCACGTGATCTAAAACTGCACACTTGTACCAACAAATGTTGCTGCAACTAACGCGTGCGTGTCATGCTGACGGTGGTTAGTACTCAAATTTGATCGATTATTTGACGATGTAATATGTCAGGGGAACATATTCGTCAGTAATTACAGCAAAATGCTACATTGTATTCCTTTGCAGACAACATCTCGCACTTTTGAGCTTTCGTTAGAGGGGTTTGATGTAAACGAAGGAATTTCGTTTCTTGAACTCATGCGACAATTTGAGACAGTCTCCTAAGCATCACCATGTCCTTTCAGCATAGACAGATACAGATAACAAATAACTTTCAGGTGTATGTAGAAACAACCATTCAAGATGCACAAATGCAGAATTTATCAAGAATATTCAGATATCTGGCGAATCAGCATTTTGCAAGTTTTTTTGTGAAAGGAAAGAAATAATCTTGCCATTTTGAAATCAAGCATGGAGACTCTTACCGGGTCTTTTGTTAAAGTTTCAAGAAAATGACAACATTACAATGGCACTGGTAATACACACATGCACGTCACTGGAATTTTCCAACTCTCCACTATCCATGAGTCGAGAAAGGCAATGACTCTTTGCTTTAAGTTCTACACAAAAGACAATGGTTTTTAATGTTAAAATATGATCAAAAATATTGATGGTGACAGTCTGTCCTTCGTTTATTGTTCCTTTCTCAGTGAAGATACGGATGAGTCAATTGGAATGCTTCGGAGACTGAAAAGAATTCTCCGCCTGTTTTACAGGTCTCGGCCTGGTAAGTTGCGTTGATGTGTAGAATTATGGGAAAGATTTCAAAAAGCGTTTGACGACAAACGTCGCTTAGACCCTCACATGCTCCATTAGCGTTCGCACAGACGATACTTATTGTCACCAAATAACATGACTTTGGCCATACATGTATGATGGTTTTTCACATTTTACCTTTTGGGAATAAATTCTAATGCAAACTGAACACATGTGTTCGTAACGAATTAAAGAAGGTTAAAACATTTAAATTTAAATACAAGACCCTTTAAAGTCTAGCGGGATGGGTTTTAAACCAAAGTTAAGAAAATGTAACAAGATTATTATTGGCAGATATTCCATTCAAAACTGATGAGCATTTAATTTAATACTTTTTGTTAGCAATTTAAAAAACGGGTATCCGATCGCATGAGAGTAATCTGTATGTTTTGAAGACGAAAACACATGAAGCTGCAACAGTTGGTGACATATATAATGATAACAAGATGTGAACTGAAAATACTCACATTTTTCATTACATATTGCAATGTGTGTAAATTTAACTTTTGCCACGTTTTCAACTTAAATGAAAGCGTTATGATCAACATCGTGAACAATATTCACAACAGATTAATCTGAAGGTTATTAAAAATCTGTAATTAGCTGAAATAAACATACTACATTTCTTTGATTGCTGTCATTGTATGACTACTTTATAGCAAGTGTAATTGCCTTTTGTCGAGTCCTTCAAGCCATATATTTCAAACTGTGAAAGCTCATTAGATATGTAAATTATAAATTAGCTGACATGAAAATGCGAAATGACTTTATTGTTTTAAACTTGTATCATCAATGTACATAGCATGTTTCGCCAACTTTGATCAAGTAAATCCTGGTATATATCCCCAATTAGGAAAGTTCATTAAATATGCAAATTAGGAATTGGCTGAATTAAAAATGCTTATTGACTTTGAATAATGTTGTATCACAGTATCTTCAATGTTCGTATCAAGTTTCGTCAGATTTGGTCAAGTTAATCAAGATATATATCCTTAATTAGATAAGTTTGTTAAATGTGCAAATTAGGAATTGGCTGAAGTAAAAATGCGTAATGACTTTCAATAATGTTGTATTATATTATCTTTAATGTACATAGGAAGTTACGTCAACTTTGGTGGAGTCAATCAAGATATATATGCCTAATTAGGATAGTTCATTAAATATACAAATTAGGAATTGACTTAATTAAAAATGCTTAACCCTTAGCCACAGTAAATTTTTGTTACCTTTATAAAATATACCCCTGTCAATTTTTCAGATGTTTGCCACACTTTTTGTTAAAAAAAACTGTAGCCAATGAAATGTGATGTTCATTGTTCAAAATTATCAAAAGTGCAGAAAAAATTCATAAAAATTGGTAACATTTTGGCGGGAAAAATTACAACACTCAAAGGGTTAATTACAGTCACTTTTCAATAATCTTAAATCATAGTATCTTTAATATTCATTGAACCAATCTTTTTTAGAGATTGGGGATTTGGCAGAGCGGTTTTGTCTGTGGCTTCTCCGATAGGTGACTGGGTACCGTACGTTGTGAGTTCGAACCCGATTGAAACCAACGTATTTTCTATCCTGGGTTGATAGCTCTGCTGCTGGACAGAATTGTCCCGAGGCTGTCTTTCGCCCAGTTTAAGCGATGTATTCATTGCTTCGCTTCATTAAAGATTGTGAGCGATGTGTTATAGTGAGCGAACGAGCGTGAGTGCTTCACGAACTCAACAGCGTGTGGAGGGGTCGCAGTCAGAAAACTTGCAACAAGTTTCATCAATTTTGAGCAAGTCAATTCAGATCTATATCCCTTAGTAGGAAAGTTCATTAAATATGCAGAATTAGCTATTGTCTTTCATGTCATCCTTTAATACCTTTCACGGCTGATATATGCTGGTGTGATCAACGTTTGTAGCAAATGTCATGTTTTGGAGAAACACATTTTTTGACCAAAATGGCAAAAATTGCCACAAAAATACAAAATTGCAGATTTCATCATAATTTCAATATACATCACTTCGTTCATCTGTAGAAACCTGTATACCAAATTTCAAAGCTATTAGACAAGTACTTTTTGAGAAACACACTTTTTGACTGAAAATGGCAAAAATTGCCCTAAAATACAAAATATTAAATTTTGTCATAAATTGAATATATCACATTTTGCTGATCCCGATCCCTATGAACATGTATACCAAATATCAAAGCTGTCAGACAGGCAGTTTTGATGAAACAAAATTTTTGACCAAAAATGACAAAAGTTGTCTTAAAAATACAAATTTGCATATTTCTGCACGATTTGAACAAAGTTGAAATAGATCATCCCTAGAGACCTATTTACGAAATACCAAATACCTATGTACCAAATATCAAAGCTATCTGACCTGTAGTTTTGAAGAAGATTTTTAAAGATTTTTTGACCAAAATGACAAAAATTGCCTTTAGAATACAAATATGCAAATTTTACTACGATTTGAACAAATCTAACTGAAGTCACCCCAAATGAACTGCATATGAAATTTCAAAGCCATCGGACTTGCAGTTTCAGAGGAGAAGGCAATAGTTGATGGACGACGGGCGACGGGCGACGGGCGACGGACGACGGACGGACGACGACGACGTTGGACGACGACGGAAAATCAGCCTATTTGATATGCTCCGCGTCGCTGACAGCGGAGCAAAAAAATTGAAGTGAGACTACAATGACCAAACATACATGTATAAAAGTAGAGTCCAAATATATAAGGCTTTTCCCATTGTTTGTAAAATTGTTTGCATGGGTATATGCTTAATCAGTTATTGCCCAATGTCACCTGTTCCAAGCTTCGTATCGGTATTTGTTATATTTGTCAATCTCCACACAGACATTGAAGCGCGATGTGGCAGCAGTGCGGGATGGATAATTCTAACCAAGCTAGAAGGTCTCCGAGTCGTTGACACTTATTATTAAATTCCCCTGGGACCGTATATGTAATTTTGAACAAGATAAAGATTAACCTGCATCGCAGCCCTATGTGGAAAAGGAAAAAAAACTTGGATAGTGCGCCTATCTGCACTAAAATCTTCACATTAGGGAGCCGTCATTATTTGATGTTAGGGGGTCACTCAAAATATTGAAAACTTCAAGGGGTGCTCAAAATGTGAAGACAAAGAAGGTAGGGTTACTCAATTTTTTGTGCAAATAAATTGAAACATCTCTCGGATTGCGCCATTGCACACATCAATTTCTAAAAACTTTCGATGCGAGTTTTTCTAGCAAAAGACAAACTGAAAACGCCTTCTCAGATTGCACCAGCCTGCACCATACACACATCAATTTCTCAAAATTGCCCATGCAAGACAGGGGACAGTCCCTCCTTCGCTTTCCATCTCAGCCTCTCGCGTGTTCTCCCCTGTACTTTAAAATTCTGCCCAGTCAGATATCTTAGTGAAAACCGTGTCCTGATACATTTCCAAATTAAACAATACTATATTTATATCTGTATTTTGTTGTCACTTCAAATGTCATTTTGTTGGTTTCACCTTTTCCAACCCTCATGAGATAACCGATGTTAATCTAGCAGGTACCTCAAGATTTGAAAGGTCTTTACTATTATTGCTGTATTTTTGTAAATTTTACAAATACGCGTATCGGTATTTAAATTTTCTAAGGGAGGGAGGGGGTCAGTCAAAATTTCTTAGATAGAGAGGGGGGGTTACTCAATTCATCATGGTTGGCAGGGGGGTTACCCGAAATTTTGGAGTTTCCGATAAAATTCCTCCGACCCTCCAGGCCGTTAATAATGACGGGTCGTTAATAATAAACTGCACAGAGTAGTCGAATGTGATGCATAGGAGTGAATGTTTTCAACTATGTTCTGTTTCCTTTGTAATATTACAAATTTTGGAAAATGGCGGGAAATCAAAATGACCGTTAAAATTTAAAGAAAACCAGAGGGGGGATAGGAAGATATTTCGAGGTCAACAAATTGGAAGAGTTACAGCTAGTGGGGCTTTAAATGTCTTTTACTCATAAAAAGGCCTTTTATTTGAAAATATGTCACACGAAGGACAATAGTTTCCCTTTCAGAATCATGAATGAAATTGGAAAATATCTTGTCATTTTTCTCTTTGTAAAATATATCAGTGTATCAATGTATTATGAAATATTAGTGCATGCTGCTTTCTGATATTGAGTTTTCATTAAGACAACTGTACAGGATAGGTTTTATCACGCTTTATAAATAAAGTGCACATTTCATAGCGATGAGTACGCTTGGCGCAGCAGGCTTTAATTTGCAAACATCCATATATCTCTGAAAACTGTAACTGAATGATGCAACTCGTGGCTCGTAACTATGGTGCATTTTATGCAATTATGACCCGTATCCTTATTTGACAACCCACTGATCTCCCATTGAGCGTTTTAAAAACATGGTGACCCTAATGATCAACCGTCCCTACGCTGAAGAAACTGATCAGTCCCGAAATATGTAGATGTTTGTAACAATGATATTTAGCGAGTTGAAGTTGTTTATGTTTATCCTTTAGGTTTTAAGTATTCTACCCGTTCGATTTCAACCGTAGTTGTCTCGTTTTTTGCCGTATACATGGTAAGACAACTTATGATACCTTATGGATAAATAGTTACAGAGATACACATACATGAACATATACAGATACTAAGGTGCTTAATAACACAAATTACTTAAATCTGTTACTTAACTTTCATGCGTCCTGCAATTTTCAGACAGAAGATTGAGACTAAAGACTGAGGATTGCAGGATGCATGAAACTTAAGTAACAGATTTCATTACTTTGTACTTTCAGTACTTTGTGTTATTTTATATATATATATATATATATATATATATATATATATATATATATATATATATATATATATATATATATATATATAACTGTTACTGTTGTTATTTGTATGTCTGCTGTTTGATCCATATCACTTATGCAAAAGGAAACAAATAGCAAGAGATGGTGCGATATGTTGAGAAGTAATAAGTCAGTTATGTCATTCCCAATAAAGGTTTCCGTGGTGTTAATATACTCTTCGCAAGAGTTGGTCAAACCTGTATTGGAGTCCTTGCGTCTTCCTTCTAATGTCAAATACGCACTTGAAGGTACGTCTAAGCACACTTGCGTGTAATGATTTTTAGCTCATGTGTTCCTTCAGAAGCATTTTCAATTTACATCATGTTTAAAGTATGAAATGATCCAAATTTTCATGATTGCGATACATAGTTCACGACATTTCTAATCGTTGCAACTTAAACTGGAACTCTGCCAACATAAGGATATCTTGTTATTTATCATACAGGGATAAATGACTTGACTGTTTACTCTTGTTTACACAAACGATATGGACTTGTTTACTTGAAATAAGTTACTATTGCTTGGATTACAAGGTCAAATAGATTTGTGCCGATATTACATTTTATCTTATTATTTTCTCATCATCTTTGCTGAGTCGTAAATAAGCATATTGAAAGACTAATGTATTAGACTTTATTTATTGAATTTGTGTCCAACTTATATAATAGTTGACATATAAACATACTGTACGACAAAGTTTGTACTCGATTTTTCAAATTACCGACCACATAATACATTCATTGTACGAAACGCCTTGCTGCGGTAAGTCTGACTGTATGGAACACGACAGACCTATCTTGAACAAATACAGTTTCTGCTTGGATTTGTTTAAATGGAAAGAAATAACATCAGAGAGTGCATTAGTTTGAATACATAGGTAGTACACTACTGTACTTTTTCTTGTATTAGTATACAATTATTCCACACCGAAATAGGAACTATCATTCTTGATTTTTAATTAAGGCCACACAAATTGTTGTTTTGACCTAGCAGTAGTTTTAAAAATAGACCTTTGTTTTGCCCTCTTTTTTAATCGTTTTATTTATATGGAAGCGACTAAAATGTACGAAATTGAAGTTACCCTTCCAACATTAAAGTACGGGAAGGTTTTCATTTTGGCAAAAAACTAACAGTAAAAACTAAAATAAGTATAAGTGTGACTGGACTGTTTTTTCAAGAATTTGCGTGTTTACATTGTGTAGGCTATCAAGTCAAGGTGGACCACGTTAGTCTTTTCACGTCAACGTGAGGCAGGAATAAAGTGAATATATTCGATTTTCTAAGTTTGGGAGCTTTAGGAGCTATTTTTAAACTCTAATTAGATTTCATGTGACCTTTTATTTTATGTTTGTTCTCATGCTAAAACAAGTCACAAACAAATACCAAGGAGCTGCTTATCAACAGGCTCGGCTGACTGTAAAAAGTCTGCAGTGTACTCTTTGTACTCATGATTCATTTCCGCCCATGAACAGGACCGATCAGAGATATTATATGCATTATTATTTAATTCTTTCGAATCCTTAACTTACAACATGATCAACAACAACAACAACAACCACAACAACAACAACCATAACAACAAAAACACCACCACCACCACCACCACCACCAACAACAACAACAACAACAACAACAATAATAATAATAATAATAATAATAATAATAATAATAATAATAATTATTATTATTATATTTATAATAATAATAATAATAAAATAAAAATAATATAATGATAATAATAACTGTTACAACAATAATAATAAGACACTATTTGTTAGGGTCATGTGTAAGAGATTAAGTCAGATTGGACGAATGTTGGGACCAAATTTATGGATGGTCAATGTAAATGGTCTCAAGGGGACGCCATGTGCCAAAAGGAATGCATCGTAACATAGTGTAGAAGCAAAAAATAACGAAAATGCAAATGTTCTTAAAAGTCGTTCATGCTATAAAAAGCTCTCTGCTTCTGTTTAAGTGGATATAAGCTTGATTCATCATGTGGCACAATCTATCTCCCCATAAGGGTTCCACAATCAGCCGCAGGCATTCATTTTTTACAAGTTTCTATTGACTCAAACATTTTTGAACATCCTACAGGATATCAAACACTTCCTTAGTTTGCATTTTGACTCCTTTCACAACATACATTGCCCCTACAAAAATATCTAATTCCAAGATTGTATCTACTAAGCCTTGGGTATATGCAGAGAGACTAGGCTGATGCAAAAGAAATGATCGGAAGGCAATTTTTCATTCTTTCTTATTGCACTGGCACATTTTGAGTATAATGCCAGGCCATTTCCTTAAAATAAGTGGCCTAGGATAGATTAATACTCACACTGCAGCCGTTCAAGACATATTCATTTTGCCTTCTTACAATTATTAGGAGAGATTTCGAGGTAAACGAGAATGTCGCTAGAAGGTTTTTTGCCCCCTGCCCTGCTCTCGAAGAGTTTTATCCCACGCTTTCATGTCAAAGGTACTTGGGTCTGAGGACCTAAGTACAATAACAATTGTTATAATCATTATCCTAATTATCATCAAAATCAAATAATGAAATACAAAATTTGTTCTCTTTCAGTTTCTTGGAATTCGTCCGCAGCCATTGCTTTCTTTATCTTTGTACTCATGATTCCTTTAATCCTTCAAGGCTACAGGTAAGATGCGATACAGATCTATCTATCTATCTATCTATCTATCTATCTATCTATCTATCTATCTATCTATCTATCTATCTATCTGTGTGCGTGTTTTTGTGTATATGTTATTTGTGTTGCCTGGCTTTACTTATCCCGCCGCGGTAAATTATTGAAATATTTATGTAGATGGTATATGGTGTAAATGCATTTGAAATATTCTATTCGCACTGCAAGAAAAGGTGCTTAATAAATTCAAAGCTACGACGCTGTACTCATTTCGTGTCTCTAAGTTTCCCCTTCTCCGCTCACGCGTTCCTTTCTAATACGGCTAGTTTTCAATCGGGTTCGAACCCACAACATACGGCATCAGTCGCCTAGCGGAGAGGCCACAGAAAGAACCGCTCGGCTAAATCTCCACTCTCAAAAATGAGTGGTTCAATAGCCGGCTAAGTTGTTACATTTTTCTGACTGAGACCGCTCCACACGTTGTAGAGTTAAGATAGTAAATTCGGAATATTGGAAGTCTGAGGACATTTATATTCTTGGAGATCGATAACTGGCACGTCTATATAATCCGTATTGCATTCGTAGATGAGATGGTTACTCTACAAGGCCACTCGAACATTCTCTTGCATGCCATAAAAGCGCGAGTTCGAGTTTGACCAAATTTTTGAAGGATCTCATAACTTTCGTGAAGGACTGAGCCTGCTGAAGTTATTTGTCACAGCACGAAAAACATCCATGTTACACCCTCGGGCCTATGTTTACTTCACCTGTTGTTCTCAAATTAAATGTAAACATCCTCCCACTGTGAAAACATGTGTTGGCATTTTAATCTTAACTAGTTCGCTCTGAAAGTCTTTCAATACAAATACTCCTTCACAACTAACACATCGAACAGCAAACAAAGTCGTTTCAACCATTTCAACTAATTTCGGAACATCCCTAGGAAAACTATCAAAGCGAAGTATGCATGTGTGATAAAGGGGTATTACATGAAATTTGGTCGATATCGCGTGAAATTCGAGTGACGTGTCCGCATTTTGACGAATTGCGACACGATATCGACTAAACGTCGTTTTTACATCCTATTACGTACGTATATTGAAATATGTAATGATAAACGAATATGCTGTATGTCATTGTGCAGAATTATATTTGATTGGTTTTGGTGAGCATACTCTAATGTATTGACGAAAGAAGCGCATCACCTATTTGACAAACACAAGTAATCAAATTTGGCATTTCTCACCAACAAACAGGGAGAATATGTTATCAGTGTTCAAGGGAGACCACTCTGTAGTGCCAGCAGTCGCTGAAAATACAGGTTTTTCGATCACGCCTGCTATGAGAGTGGTAAGTATTTGAAGAATCCTTAACAGTTTCGTCTGCACTCTTAATGGACAAGATTGAAGGGGCAAAGTAACTCTTTGGCGATTTTGAACTCACCATAATTTAAATAGATTTTTGAAATAATTACGAACTGCATTTAGTTTTTGTGTTCGTAACAGACAGATTTCTGTAAAATTATTGCATTAGAATTGTAAAATTATATGTCAAAACTTTCGTTATCTATTCCTTCTTGAATTATGGTCGAGTGTTTGTATTGAAAATCAAGCGCTGAATATTTCAAATGCAAAACAGAATAAATTGCTTTCAAATGCCATGAACCGTCAAAAGAAACACCCAAGAGGACCGAATCTACTCCTTTGATTGGTTGACCATGTGATGTTACGTTGACTCGCGAACAAATAATTTAGGGAGCATTCGTTTTTTACGGCCGAGGGGGGGGGGAGTCGATGGAACTTGGGCGGCAAATGAATTGTAAAAAAGCAACCCCTTTAAATCATATTTCTAAAATTTGACCCCCCAATTCATCAATTGTAAAATGTGACCCCACCCCCCAAAAAAAATCATCAGATTTGACACATTAAACCTTCGCACCCTGTGGCCCTTGGGTCAAAAATTAGGCCCTTCAAAAGTGTTCAAAAGCGACCCTCTCCAAGATGTCACAGTCCGTATCAATAATATCTTAATTGGCTTATAATTTCCCATTTGACCTTTGAACTTTCAAAGAATCCTTTTGAACCTTACAAATAATCAATTGGGTGAAATTTCAACATCATGTTGTTTTTCAGATCTGCTATTTCAAACATAATATTGTCATCGTGTGCATTTATATCAGTTGTCAAACTTTTTAAGAGGCTCTGAACCCAACACAGCGTATTTTGCTAAAAAGTAACTTTTTTGCGACTATTCATTCAATTTTTAATTTGTTAGCGCAAGATTAACATACTGATTGGGTTCACCCTTTTGCTTGTCAAGCAGTCGTAACTTGCGTGATAAAGAAGTGTTAATTTATGCACATAAATATAAATCACCCGATTTTCTGACTTCTCTTTCCTCCCAATTTAAACATTTCCAAATAATTTAGGTCCGCTCTGGCTGGATCAAAGTTTCTGAAATTTTCATATTATGTTCTTTAAATACTATATAACAAAACTACTAGTTCGCTTGGCTATAAAATTCTTCCATTTTGAATAAGAGGCATTTAATTTTTCTAATCATGATTTTAATCACTTTTTTGAGTGTTGATCGTTCAACCCTTGCCATTTTAGAATGAGGATAGATAACTCAAAATATGCTCTTCTTTTAAGTGAAATATTACATTTCAGAAAACAGCGTCGTTTTTGAATGAAATTAATTGCTTATTAATACCAAAACTGAGGTTTTTTACCCCAAATACACACACACACTTCTTCCTTCGAGTAAACTACTGCTACCATACTAGGCTTTAGAGTCTATGCTTTTCAAAAATATATACTGTGAGGGGGTTTCCGTGTCATCTTTGATGAGAAATATTGCTTTGAAAAAACTGTGTTGGCAACATGCAGCTCCACCTCAAAGCACAGATTCAGCTGGTCTTGTGCTTTGGAAAAATATTCAAAGTTTCCTCACAGATCAAAATGTATAATAAACATTTTTGGTGAAATTCCAAAATCACATTTTTTGCGCACACATGAACTTGTAATCGCCCTAGCCTTATCAAGTACACTAATATCAATAATTAAGAGTACATAAATACACACATTTTCCTAGTTTTGTATTGGAAAAAAATATTCATAGTTTCCTCATAGACCACCATTTATAGTGAATCAATATTTCGGTGAAATTCCAAAATCCAATCTCTTGCACAAACATCAACTTGTAACCACCATAGTCTAATCAAGTACATAAATATCAATAATCAAGATCTTACAAATACACAGATTTAGCTTTTCTGTATTCAAAAGAAATTATTCATTGTTTCCTCATAGACTACAATCTATTGTGGATCAAGCGACGTTTCAGTGAATTTCCAAAGTCAATTTTTGTCCATAACTCCTTACAACTCCTCCCCCCAAAAACGGTTCCGTTAAAGTCAACTACCCTGATTTCCATCGACCCCCCCCTCCCGTAAAAAACAAATTCACCCTTAAGTCTTGTGACTCTGAAACTTTTCCAATGGAGTTATATAAAACATATGTTTGTTGTGTCTTACTCTGAAGCAAACCAAATGAAAGTAACCAAACGTTATGGCATCGCATTGTGTATATGATAATGCAGACTGCGCATTGAGTACATATATATGGGCTTGGTTTTGTATTTGTTCATTTTCAAGCTCCTGAGTGAATGAAGTTTTCAAAGTCTCAATTTTGAATAAATCGAAAAAGGTAATCACCCATAGAATGAATAGAGCGATGGCTTCCATTAAACAATTCTGAATTTCAGATATCAGTAAATTAAGGTCATTTGTTCCTAAAGTTCCAAATTTGCCCGGTGACTCCTATTCATTATATTAAATTTTGGTAACAAGAATGGATGACAGTTTCTTACAGCAAAATTTGAGCAAAAAGTTAGGTCCTTCAGTTTTGAGGCGCATATTATCGCCAGTCAAAACTGAATGAAACTGATTTCAAATTCGCGACACTTCGTTAATTCAAAAGGTGATTTCATATCGTATATATTTGTCGCTCTGCTTAGGTTTCAGCTAGTCGGTACGCTGGGTTCCAAGTGGCATATGCTGTGTTTGGTGAGTGCTCTTCATGATCATGTCTACAATTTCTTCATGTCTTCACCCTTCATTTGAGCCACGTTATATATATATATATATATATATATATATATATATATATATATATATATATATATATATATATATATATATATACATATATATATATATATATTTATATAATATATATGTGTGTGTGCGTGTATTTGCAGTAAAGTTAATGTGTGTATGTTGATGCATCATTAAAGCATCCTAAAAAGTCCTGATTGATTCCGTTTTAAAAATATCCTCTTAACTTGCAGTTTAGTGATTTTGCGATCGGATTGGAACTCAAGTTCGCGATCAAAACCACTTTGTTACATTCTTACTTCTAATGCCAATCATCTTGATCTTGTCATCCCCGAAACAGGTTTCTTCATTCACTTTTTGGTTCTCTTCGTGCTTTCCATTTTCATCAATCTTACCATACTCGGTCCTGAACTACGTGATTTTGTGAAACGCATTGCTTTATGGGCTTGGTGAGTGAATTTTGAAAACTAATAATTTGTAGCTAATTTCTTGTTTTTGTTTTTTGTTTGTACAGACTTCATTCTTATGAAAGTCACATACATCTCCATAAGCTGTAATGTTTAGTGTATTGTTTTTGTCTTCATAGTAAACAGAGTTTGTTATACTCACAGGATTATGTCGAAATTTGTGGAGGTAACCGCGTTGACACATCCTGTGTGTAATATATATATATATATATATATATATATATATTA
>LD533045.1:41218-61081 GCA_001465055.1 Ptychodera flava | reverse complement strand
CATAATATGCCCTACAAACTGAAAATGATAGCAAACGTTTATAACAGCTTTCACGCTCACAGGAGAGTGAACTTTAGGTGCTAGGTTAGAAAGTTACATAAATTATGATAATGAGATAAAAATTTGAACACAATTAAATGGAAATGAAAACACAATTTGAGCACGTGATAAAAAAGCTAACACAATCCGCGAACAAATGAAAATGCTAACACAATGACATAAAAATGCTAGCAATGGGTTCACAAAATAGAAATGCAAACATAATTACGTGGAAATTCAAGCAAAATGGGTAAACTAACCAAAAATGTTTAAATAATGACTTTTTTTTCGTTTTCTCATTTTGTTTGTATTTTTATTTCATTATGATAGTATTTTATGTCATTCTTCCATTTTATTTATTTTTTATATCATGATGTTTATATTTTTATTTCATTTTATTATTTTGATGGCATTTTTATTTTGCTCTATCATTTTTATTTCATTATGTTTACATTTTCATCTTATTTTCTCATTTTGTTTGTTTTTAGCTCACGTTAGCTTATGTCGCAGCGATGTCTGTGTGTCTGTGTGTCTGTCTGTCTGTGTGCCCGATATCTCAAAAACGGCTCATCAGATCAGAATCAAATCTGGTACATGGCAAGTATTGACAAGTTTTGGTTGGTGCAGCTTGCTTACTTTTTGCTCATTTGCATAATTAATGATTGTAGAAAAAACGGATATACATTGAGAGCGACTGTACACAAATTGATGAGTTTTGCTACAAATATTGATCCCACCAAGATATATCAGCCATGAAAGGTATTAACGGGTGACATGAAAGATGATTGCTAATTTTGCGTATTTAATGAACTTTTCTAATTAGGGGTATATATCTGAATTGACCTGGTATGTATATTGAAGATACTTTGACTTAACATTATTTAAGTTAAGCCAATTCCTAATTTGAATATTTAATGAACTTTTCTAAGTAGGGATATATGTCCGAATTGACTGGACCAAAGTTGATGAAACTTGCTAGATATATTGAACTTACTATGATACAACATTCATGAAAGTCATTGAGCAATTTTACTTAAGCCAATTCCTAATTTGCATATTGAATAAACTTTGGAAAAAGGGGATATATATTTGAATTGACGACCAAAATTTATGAAATTTGCTATGTACCTTGAAACTAGTGTGATACAACATTCTTGAAACTAATTAAGCATTTTAACTTCAGCCAATTCCTTATTTGCATATTTAATGAACTCTCCTAATTAGGGATATACATCTTAATTGACTCGACCAAAGTTGACGAATATTGCTACATGTATTGCAGTTACTATGATACAACATTCATGAAAGGCATTAAGCATTTTTACTTCAGCCAATTCCTACTTTTGCATATTTAATTAGATCATTTCTATCAATTCCTTATATACATATTTAATGAACTTCCTAAATATATATACTGGGATTTACTTTATCAAAGATGGTAAAATATGTTCTGTACATTGATGATTATACCAATTAAAACAATATTGAAAGTCATTTCGCATTTTCATTTCAGCTAATTTAGAATTTTCATAGCTAATGAGCTTTCACAGTTTGGCACATATAGCTTGAAGGACTTGACCAAAGGCAATTATACTTGCTATATAAACTGGTGATACAATGACAGCAGTCAAAAAAATAGTATTTTTATTTCAGCCAATTACATATTTGTATACATAATGACCTTCAAATTAATCTGTGGTGAATATTGTTTATTATGTTTATCATAACACTTTCAATGAAGTTGGAAATATGTGACAACAGTTCAAATTAACACATAACTGGAATATATAATGAAACAGGTGAGCATTTTCAGTTCATATCTGGTTAATTCATTATGTTTGTGTTTTTATTTCACTATTTTGATATTTTTATTTATTGAAACAAAATGAAAAAAATGAAATAATGTAAAAATAATGAAATAAAATGCAAACATATTGAAAAATGCAAGAAAACGAAATAAAAATGTAAATATAATGAAACTAGAATGCAAACAAAATGAGAAAACGAAACAAAAATGTAATCATAATGAAATAAAAACACAAACAAAATGAAAGAATGAAATAAAATGTCAACATAATGGAATGAAAATCAAACAAAATGAAAGGCTGAAATAAAAATGAACAATGGAATAAAAATTTAAACATAATTAAATAAAAAAGCAAACAAAAAGAGAAAACGAAATAAAAAATGTAAACATATGAAATAATAATGCAAACAAAACCAGAGAATAAAATTAAAAACACGAATATAATGACAACATAAGACAATATCTTCAAAATGTAAACACAACGGAAAAAATCCATCGAAATGAAATAATGTTAACACAAGTGTTTTGGTACTGATCTCACCCAATACTATCAACCACAGTCCCTCTATCTGTTGTGCTTTCACTATTTCTTGTTACCTTTTGATTTCGCGACAAGCAATTTTACTTTTTGTGGAATACTAAATACTTTTTACCACCCTCTCCCAGGGTAGAACTATCAACAGATACTAAGGTAAAGCCAGCTATTAGGCTATAACTACCTTATCATGCGTATATCACAATGCGTTATGAAACACAGACCACTTCGCCTCGCCATCCCTAGTAGCGCAAATAGGCCTTTCTAAAGGTTATGTATAGGTTATTTCAAAGGTTATGTATGTTTAACCATGGACACTATATACTTCATATAGACATAATACTCGTTGCCTCGCGGTCCGAGAACACATAAAATCAGGTAACATATTAAATTTTTCTTGGTGTTTGGTTGTTGCAGCTTCCGAAGCTAAGGTTTGTATTCTCGTGTACTGAGATATGACTCAATATCTAATCGTCTTGTCTCTCAGTTGGCAGTGTCTTGTAGTGAGTACTCACACTAAATTAAGGTGTTTGCAGACTAAGGGTCACATTATATCACATGTATATGTAAGTGTCTTCTTCAAGGCGCTGCCGACTGCTGCCTCTTAAAAACAGAATTCCAGTATCGTGAAATCGGGTACATAAAAATCTCACTCTAGTCTGTATTATTGACAAAATTCGGCGCGACGTCTGTTTTCAAACCAGTGACCCTCTTTTTCCCTTTGTTCGCGTGAAATGAATGTATGTCGTCTTTGTAAGACCAGTCTTTTCTGAGACACACTTCAGTTTTTAGATCGCCGATCACTATTCTTGGTTTAACTCTTATTCACCTGCCTGTGAAATCCGTTGTAATGGATATTTCTTTTGGACGCCTTTTCTGCCAAACCAATTGTGCCACACCGGAGTGACTGCCCAAATAGTCTCTAGTAACTGAAAAATGCAGCCATATTAATCTCGTAAATACTGTGCAACACAGCTTGTTTAAACAGATTTTATTAGTGCTCATCAAATACATGTAATTCATCAACCCCGCTTTTATAGGAACAATGACATTTACTGACCTAGCCAAGTAAATATGGCATTTAAGCGGCGTTGCACATTGCATAACATGTTTTGCCTAATATCAAATTGTTTTTACAAAACCGATTCAATTTTCTGTACTTTGTTAAACCAAGATTAATATAGACAGTCGGGAAACAGGATGGGAAGCTGCGGTATTTCCTTCGAACGAACTATGCTGGAATAAATTACGTTGGATTTGCATACCCATTGATAAACAAATCCAATTACAATCCAACTGTCGTACAATCTCGCAAAACATGCTTGTAGGCCTTACATTAAGTGTGTCCTAAACACGCCTTTTTCGTAGCAGAGAATAATCCCATTCAGAAGGAAAGCAATGTTTCTTTGTCGCATCTAGCAATAAATCAATCCTTAGGATAAGGGAATCCGACTTCAATCAGAAATACAACTTTATGCCGAAAATAAGTTCAATGAAGTTTTTCACTGCGAACTACCGGATCTCGAGCAGCAGCTATCGCCCAGCTGATAATCATGCAAAAATCGATTCATATGTTCTAATTATTCCAAAAGAGATGGCTCGTCGCTTCTTCACAGTTCTTTTGTTCTTTACGGTAGCTTCCCATCCTCTTTCTCGACTGTCTGTGGGGGCACCTAGTGTAAAATGATAAGTTCACACATTTACGGATGTAAAATACATTTTTACGGAAGTACAGTCAAATTACTTAGTTATATGTACATTATACGTTTACAACAACAAAAACAACAGCAACAACAACATACACGGATGTACACGTATGTGCAAAATCCGTGGCATTTTTAGACCAACCGAATTTTAATGTCGAAATCGAAGAAGCAATTCTGAAATACCGTCATATTTCTTTCCGTGATTGTCGTTTTAGAATTGGTACATCAAACATCGGACTTAACATGTAACGCCGTGCACTACGCGGCCAGTTTATATTTGATGATGATATTGAAGAACAAAACGCGTATTGGCTCGAAATCCAGAATCATATGCATTGTTCACACGAATTAAGTCAGAAGATGCAAAGACAATCGCTTTACAATATGCTTGAAATAAATCAAATGTCGAAATTTGGTCTTGAACATGAAGTTTCATTTGTCAATTTTTCATTTTATAATGACCTTTACCTGGCGTCATAAGTCAGACGGCTATGCCAAACATTATAAGCTTTACATTAAATAAACGTTTCACTCAGGTCTATTTATTTACTTACAAACAAGTTATTCTCTGCTTTGTTTCTGAAACAGAGACGGTATATGGTCACCACGCCCCCCTTCCGATAGAGCTGTTATGAAGTTGCGTATGAAAGAGTGGACAAAGTTTCAGGGTACCTTCTTTTCGGCTAGATGAGTTCCTTATTCAGACTAAATTAATTAGTTTATTGGGGTTGATTAATACGTAATTGATTTCCAGTTCTCTACAGCTCGATGTCTTTTCTTGCTTTCTTTTTTCAATTTTCCAGAAATCAAGAAGTGCCTTTATGCAACTATCATCGACTGAAAACTTTTCTAGATCCATAGGTGTCCTTGTGCCAGACTTTCAGATCAGCCTCAGGCTGAGTAAATCGCGTCTCAGCATTGACGCTACCGTTTTATCAAAAAGTATCACAACGGGAGGAGGAAGCGAGCTTTTAAGGCGTCAGCTTCTAAGGAAACCGTCGACAGTATAGGCGGATTTGTCTAAAATGTATCAGTCTGAGTGAGACGGGATTATCACTTAAAATTTTAACTTGGTCAAGTCAAAACCAATATCGATAAATCTCATATCCAAAATAAGGGACTGTGTATCAAATTGCAATATTCGATTTTGTTGCGCACATAAGACAGAACACGTCGCACAAGAGCAACTGCTTCATGCGCAATATTGCTAGTCAACACTCATAAATATCAATTTAAAACCGATTCCATATAGAAATGCTTCTCTCTCACCAAACTAGAAAAATGCCTGGTCGCAAAATGTATCGCGCACCTCGCGCAATATAAATTTTCGAATTCGTTCACGAAGTCACAGCGATTTATGTAAAAATTGCTTGGAAAAGTAATTTCCATAGGTCTGAAATCCCTAACAAAATGCAATTTAGATATAATTTATCATGTCTTTTTGTGATTTCCACATCGAAATACTGTTGGCCACGGATTGTGCAAGTTGTTAACTATTCAAACGCATACATGTTAAACTGCAACATGCACTTGTACACATACCAATGCACACATACATATACATAGATACGTGCATATATACATACATAAACACTAAGATACGTACATTACATAGATACATACATAGATACTTACATGGATACATAGATACATACATACAGATAGATTGATAGATACATACATACATCATACATACATACATACATACATACATAGATACATACATAGATACATACATAGATACATACATGCATGCATGCATGCATGCATGCATGCATGCATGCATACATACATACATACATACATACATACATACATACATACATACATACATACATACATACATACATACATACATACATACATACATACATACACAAGAATATATATAAGTCATTATCAATGAAATTGTCTTTACTTGGTTCATGAATTTTTAAACCTTTGACTGGAATGATTGTGAAGTGATGTTAGGCAACAGATATCCAGAAAATGATGAAGAAAACGATGTATGTATGTATATGTACAGTTGATGTCTGATGAATTGATGAATTTAGTTAGCTAAATTTGAGAAATAGTTGGGTATGCAATCCATGGTTGCAATGTGGCTATATGAAATATAACTGTTGGTTTGTGACAAAGATGGATATGGGTGGACAGATGTAGAAGTCCCTCACACGGAATATGTTTGTAAGTATTGTAACTTTGTCCTAATTGTGACCTGGGCAATGTATGAAGCTCAGTTTTATAAGCACAGGAGTAAAACGTGACTTGACTTCAAAGCATTGGGCACAGTTTTCCAGTAAACGATGTCCTACTTGGATCCTGCCAGTTCATGTAAGCCATTATATCTGAACGCTTACTCAGCTCGCTTGACTGGTGCCCTCTATGTTTGTTCGTAATTAGTGCTGTTGTCAGCTGGTTACTAGGATATAAAATTCTCCGCAAGCTTATGATAACACACGTAGAACACGTTTTTTTAAACAGACAGCTCTGTTTACTACCCCTGACAAAAGTCGTAAGTCAACTCTTGCTCGCAAAGGGGAACTACAACTTTAGCACGTTTCACTCCGAGATCGTATCACACAGACATGCTCACGGCCAGTTGCATGCGCATACGCCACACTAATACACCTCAAAAGATGTCCTTTCAATAACCGCACTCAAGCAACGTTTTCAAGGTTCACACAAAGGCCAAGTGCCGCCTCGAGGCCTGGTCTCAGATTTTGATAAGGCCAAAAAAATAAAAATAAAAAATAAATTGTGCTGTTCCGATAGCATGGTTTTCAAAAATAGGGTAGGTAGGTCGGCAGGGATTTTTATGCCAAAATATTTTTATTTTTAAATATGCACTTTTCAGGGGTTCAGTGCGATCAAACACTGACCACAACATTTCCAGAAAAACGTACAATACATATAAAAGGAATATAAACATAAAAGACATCCTCGTTCAAGCAAAATTCAAATGCCAGGTAACGAACACGTGATTTTACGGGTTTTTCTTTCTTTATTTACTTCCGTGTTTACGTAGCTCTAAAAAGTTTAGAGTCGGCAAGCAAAAAATAGGGTAGGTATAAGGTTATCGGAACAGCACTTTGTTTTTTCTTTGGCCTACACAGAGAAAAATTTGAAAGTCTAATTCAAGCGCCGCGGGCCACGGGGCGCGTGACGCGAGCCTTTCCTCATTTTCAGGGATAAAGCAACATTAGACTTTCAACGGCGCCTCCTAAATTTATGAACTTGTGACCAGCGAATGTGTGTTTACGAATACTACATCAAGGGGCATATGCACTAGGGGACTCGGCAGAAGTTATACGGAGGGAGAACCAGTGTTTTTCAAAATCACACTGCGTATAAAATTGATCAATCAAAATTGATCAATCAAAATTCTGTACATTAATTTTGTAGAACATATGGTAAAGTTGCTAAATTTCAAATATCAAGGTCTTAAGCCATGTTACTTTTAGAATTTCTATCACCTTCGATCTGCCCTATATCTCTGCAGCTAAGCTGTGACTATATCTTATCCTACATTAGAGTCAAAGTCAAAATTAGAATTGGGCTATTGTTGACTGTTGCCGGACCATATCAGAATGTGTTCACCTCAGCACCACAGAATAACACAAAACGGCAGGGAAGACCTCAAGCCACCTCACAAAGAACAGAAATAAAACGACAATTATTTTAGGGCATAAACTAAAAGCTGGCATAGTATACTAGCATGAAATTTTCCAGTTCTCGAAAACTAAATGACATCTCGCATCCCATACATGAATGCTTTGTAAATTTATCTTTTCTTGATGATCCATTTTCTTTCCTTAAATCCACGGACAAGTCCTTTTTTACAGATGTCAGAATATCAATATCACGACGGCATCGCAAGTTTAATTGACATTCCAAAACATTTATTGCAGAACGGTTTAATTGGTTTACATGAAGTATAGCTTTTCAAACAAGGAGAATGATGTCTGCAAGGTTTGTATTGTTTTGCATTTTTCAAATGACATTAAAGTACACACACAATATCTGGTAACAGGCGTACTACACTGTCAGTCGTGTTTAATGGACTGATATTTTCTTTTTCTCCATATTCACATTTGAGCTATAAATTGTACATATCTTACAGAAGACTGAGTGTTCATTCTCCCAACGAATATCATGTTCTATTCTCATTTTGATTTCGATCATAAAATTATAAAAGATCTCATATTACTAAAGTTATTTGACTCTTTATACTTCATCTATGATTTTTTTATAAGCATGTTTGTACTCTTCCTATTCTTTTTCCAAAAAAAATTAAACTTTAAAAAAATTAGTGAACATGAAAATATCTTATCCGTTACGACACAAACACTACATTTACTAGTATGCCTGTGCGGCGAGCGTTACATACGTTGATATGGACAGAGTTTGGTATTAATCACTAGTAACCTAGGGAGCCATTTGGATCCGGGCTAGAGGCAGAGTGCATATAGTGTAGAGGTCATGGAGGAAACCCCTTTTCTTTGTAAAGGTTTGTCTTCTTATCACCTTTCACCCCTCAGTTATTATTGTTCGTGGCCTGTAGTACACGTCATACGGTGTATTAACTCAAATGGTCCTGGCCAAAACAATCCATTACTGAAGCCAATCCGTGAAAAATGCTGAGGGCTATGAATCGATCAAATAATGTTCTCCTACTTGTGGTTATCAATCAATATACTCTATATCATTCAGTTAAATCATTACAATATCAATAAACTCCCAGAAAAAAGAAATGTTTTTGCCTTAAGTAACCTTCAGTATATTTTGGTTTTGTTTGTACTCTAAACCTGTTTTACTGGAATTTCACGCACTGAGCATTTCTAACATACCTGTCGATATTATTTAACAAAATCTTCAAACTCATGCATAAAATAACTATTTAACAATTACAAACAGTAAATCAATAAAGAACACATGAAGGAGCGTGTAATAATGAGGTCATTGTTACTGGATCACTGGCCAAGTAGACTTACTTTTTACACGTTTTACATATCAATTTTAATTTTTTTAAGATTTGATTTATATGTTAGTTGAGACCTTTCAAGAGCTATGAGTTGCAATGTATCTATATTCTATTTCTGTGACTTTCTTTATATGCACTTTTGTCAATGAAAAACTTAATCCTTCATTAGTCGTTAGGTTTTGTAATAGGATTTGTTTCAATAAGAAATTTGATTACTTCACTCATAACAAGTAGTGACAATTCACCGAGACTGAAACAAAATAACGCGATAAATAATGTTGTCAAAGAGAAAACAAAACACGAACATACAAAATTACTAATGTTTGATACTTTATCTGCAAAACGTCTTCAAACATGTAAATTTCAAAAATGGATTTTGAACCGATATATTCGAGACTTATAATTACAGTGAAAACTCGACCGAGCCGTGTGAATCTGGAGGTCCATATAGAAGAGCTTTCTACTATCTTCTTTCTCTGTCGGTGAGTATGTGTCACAAAGGATATGATTTTAATTACATCTGCTGTATCTTGCTTTAAATAATGATGTACTCATTTGTGCACTGTTTGTACATACCGTCCATCATCATGAAAGTCAAATCATGGGATTGAGAATAAAATGCCTGAAAACGTAAGGCTTATGTATGACATTAAACTTCATCTTCATTCTTCATAAGAATTGCATCAATGACACTGTTTCGTCTGGAAAGCTTCGACTCAGTGGAAGGCATAAACCGACGTTGATGATGGAAAACACGTTTAAAATTGAAAGGAACTGTAGCTTTCTAATAACTAGACTTGGTTCAAGTCGGTTAATTTAAAAAAATAAAATCATTTGTATAGTTTCTCTTGTATCTCTGCTATGTCATCAAAAATCTATTTGGACTTTGGCAGCCCAGGCCAGGTTTTCCGGGCGACCGAACGCGTTACTGATGAGTCTGCACAGTAGTGAGTTAGTTTCTGCCGGATTCCGGGAGAAACTCTTTAACTCGCAATATTCTTTTTAATGCAGATATTGGTTACAGCTCTGCTAAGTTTATTACAGAAAAGGAAGAGGCTATGGCCAGGACGATTCGATGGTCGGCCAGGTATTATATAGTAAGCGTATATTTAGCTTTTTGTTTTCTCTTATTTGTGAAAATGAATCCCTTTCCTTACTTATTGCCAATTCTGAAGAAAATCTTGCAAAATTTGGGATAGAATAATTAATGTGAGCAAAGTTATCAGTTTCTATTTTTATTTTTCATCGGGAATAATAACGATAAAGACGAATTATCACAGTTGAAACGATTCAAAAAAAAATGAACATTGTAAAGGAAATACGCCCGTATGATATTTTCGTTTGGGAAGCAAAATTTGTATCATCGAATTGAATGGTTACATTTTGGTATTTTATATAAGCAGAGTTAAACCGCCTTGCCCAATCTCAATCAATGCAACACCTTAACAAGCATAATGTGTCTGTTCTCCTTAAAACTAATATTACGTCTTACATTATTTTACCGGAAAATTTGTCATTTCCACAGCCCTGTAAATCTTCTTGACGATAGAAGAAACCGTTTAGCCTATGCTGCAGCATTTATCTTGGTGACAATAGGACCGGTCGCCGAACTTGTTTTATATCTTTTTGGTGACTCTGAGTCAGTAAGTAGCGATCCATTTGTTGAAGGTAAGAGACGAATTTTAATTACTACAACAAGATTATGAAGACTATTTTGTTTGGACTGATACACTTTGGCTGCATTCACAAACACTAGTGAGAAGATGGAGGAATGGTAATTGAAATCTTAGTTTTTCCAAGCCTCCTGAATACCTCCAAAAACGTTTCAAAATCCCCATTCTATATGATAACAATTTTTCAAGTCTCCTCAAACTATTTTAGCCAAATATTTATACAGGATGTACGCGCGTAATTAAAAATAAATATGGATTGCGCAATTCTACACTAAGATGTTCGACCTGCATGTATGTATGCATGCACACATGTATGTATGAATGTATGTATGTATGTATGTATGTATGTATGTATGTATGTATGTATGTATGTATGTATGTATGTATGTATGTATGTATGTATCTATGTATGTTTGTATGTATGTATGTATGTATGTATGTATGTATGTTCTGGATAGAGTGGGAAATTTCAGTGGCGAATAGTTTTGATATGTTTTTGTCATCTAGTTAAAAAGTAGTTAAGAATTCTCGATGCCAAGCACTCTTCAAAAAAATTCCCTGTCAAAAAGGTGTGCATTTTAGTTATAGTTTTAATAGTTAATGCAATACTTAGTTGCTTACAGAATTCTCGGCGTATTGGTGTATTGCCTGTACTTCTACCCTATATTTGCGGCTGTCTCTCTGGAGTCCATTCTCACTCATGCCATTGGAATGCTGTATTCGTTTACTCTTCTTGGACTTCACATTGCGGAGTTATTTTCCTGTGATATTAATAGACAAGTAAGCCACAATTTGAACTCATATGCATAAACGCGAGCAAATGTATTAGTGTCAGTTCATACATAAATGTGTATCTAAGGGGGCAGCAAAACAACTGATTCAAGAAAATTGGCCATTACGTGGTTTTACATCTGCATGTACTATTTTAAGATGTTTATGAAGAAAAAAATGTTGTAGAAAGTGAAAGAACTACCTTTGAACGATTTGAACAATTTCTCCTACCATCCTTAAGGTAGAATGCGCCTCGGGAACAGATAGTCCGACTCTCAAACTTTTACAATTCTTTTCTGATCTACCACTTGTGGGGGCTCATTTAAAGCCCTTTGAGAAAGAAACACTTTCACCGTCTTAGTTTTTTGAAAAACGAAATTTTTATTTTTCCCCATACGGAACACAGGGATGGCAGCAATTTTGAATTTCAAATATTGGCAAATCTTCGGTAATTTAAATTTGTTTCTATAGTACTTAAATTTAGACGGTACCCCTGTTTTTTATTCTTGATTTTGAACGAGAACGGTTAAAAGAATCCTTCAGGACAGTTTGAGCAAAAAATAAAACCTCTAATTTTCGAGGCGCATACTACCTTAAGTTTACCCTCTGCCCGTTCAACACTAAGAAACCAATCTGGCCTCCAATTCACTTGTACAAATCTCCCTTCTGACCTCTTCATGGTTTTTCACTCCCTATCAGCATATCCCTGCAACAACCGACTCTTGCTCCCCCTACCCTCGAGTTTGGCGTATTTCGACTTGCTTGCTGATGAAAACTAGTTTTTTAGGCAAGTGGATGAAAAATATTCCCATTCCCACTCTAACCCCCTGCTTGTTGTCACAATATCAAATTTTCACTCCCGGAAAGAAATGCCTGGACAACGCTTATTCTTACTCCAAACAGCCTGACTGCCACTGAGATACAAACTATGCATGATTGTATGAAATATAAATTTTACTATAACCCAAACGGGACTCGAACCCCCACACACCCACGGCAACACCGCCTAGCTGCCAGGACTCACACAAAACCAGTCGGCCACTGATTCCAACCCAAAAGAGTTGGTCGCAGTAACCGACTGAAATGTTGTGGTATATTGATTTTTACTGCTTATACGACACATCGGTTGAATAATCTTAAGTGCGGTGTTTCAAAATAGAGTGGAAAGATGTATTTTAAACTTACACGTCTTCAAAGCTGTGTTTTCTGCAAAATCCGTCTTTCTATATGCCTTCATCGATATTTATGCATGTTTCTCACCTCCCTGTCGGTCTATTTGTATGTATGTATGTATGTATGTATGTATGTATGTATGTATGTATGTATGTATGTATGTATGTATGTATGTATGTATGTATGTATGTATGCCTACTGCAGATTTCGATTTAGTGTAACATTTCTAGAAGATAGGAACAACGTCGTCTGGTGTAAATTCAAACTTGATAACATAAACATTGGATTGCGGACCCACTAAAGTAACAAATCATTGACAATGATATAGTCTCCCTTGTAATTGGGACTTTGTCACTGGAAGTGACTGAAAATTGAAGTCGATATGATGCGCATGAAAAAAAAATGCGGGTACCAAAGCCCTGTCTGCGTTTGATGCCAACATTGGATTTGATTGTAAACAATTAGACATTAGTAATAGTATAAATGGCATGGGGATATGTCCTTTTACCAAGTTGGACAGAATCAGGTATGTCATATCCTGGCTTTCGAAATGTCAACATTCAATTACCCTTCAAGAAACTTGTCCAGGCATGTCTGAGTAATGGTTCTTGACATGAAAAAGTCAGAACGCCAGATGTGAACCGAAAATGCCCTCATGTTCAGAACAGAAAAGATTTCCTATAATTAGCTACAGCTACTGCTAAATCCCTTTCTTGACTGGTAATTCTTTGCATGATCAGTATCTGCTGCAAGTGTCATCAGATTTAGTGGAGTCATTCAGGATATAGAGCCCTAATTAGCCAATATAGGCTGTCATCCAAATCGCAAAAGGTCATTGCATAAGTCAATTAATTATTTATCAACAGGACGTTGCTATACATTTTTAAACTACTGGAAGATCAACATCTGTATCGTGTTTCATCAAATATAGTGCAGTGCTTTTGGACATATCACACTAATTAGGAAAGTTTCTCAAATATGCAAATTAGCAATTAATTGTCAAGATATTGCTAAATATTACTTTTACAATGCTGTGTGATAAATCTCTGTACCAAGTTTCATCAACTTTGCTGTGGTATTCTGGACATATTTCCTTAATTACAGAAATCCATCAAATATCCAAATTAGCAGTTAGATGACATGATACTGCTTAGTGTTTTTACCCACAGTTACACCTTTGGTATATCAATATATGTACCAAATTTCATCAAATTTGAGTCAGCATTTCTTGACATTTTATCGGAATTATGAAAATTCATTAAAATGCAAATTAGCAATTAATGACATGATCCTGTTAAATACCTTTGCACACTGTTACAGCTCTGGTATATCAACGTCATGACCACGATTCATCAAATGTGAGTTGGTATTTCTTAACATAACACCCTAATTACAAAAATACATCAAATATGCGAATTAGCTATTAATTGACATGATCCTGCTAAATGTCTTTGCACAAAGTTGCAGCTCTGGTATACTAACATCTGTGAGAAATTTCATCAAATTTGAGTCAGTATTTATTGAAATATTTCCTTTATTATGCAAGTTAATAAAATATGCAAATTATCAATGAATTGACTCAATACTTACAAATTTCTGTGTGTGCTATTAGAGCTCTGTGTGACCGACATGTGTACAAAGTTTCATTTCAATTTGGTGCAGTCTATTAAGAAACAAAGCTTTTTTCAAAAATCACTAATTATGCAAATTAGCCCTAATCATGCGTGACACACCTAAACCAATGGACCTGCATATGTATGCCATAGTGTAATTATCCTTGTACAAGTGTGAAAGGAATTGGCTCAGGCATGTCTGAGATATCTTCGTGGACGGACGGACACACGGGTGGACGGACGCTCGGAACCCTAACCATAAGTCCCCTGGACTTCGTTCAGGGGACTAATTACAAAGCGCTATCAGTGTCTGCAGAAGTAGAAGGGGTCGTATTTCACCCTTAGTTCTACTCATGCCAGAAAGGAAGATTGTTTGTGAAACTTTTATCAGTCAACTCCTGTAAGATATTTTATTTTCAAATATTCAAATAAAACTAAAGTTTTCATTTTCTGACTATTTGTGATATGGGCTAGTAAACATAATATTAAATGTGTTTAAATTCAAAATCAGCAGTGTTCACAGAGAGAGTGGTCGAATGCCTATAAGTTCACTTGTAAAGTATTATTAAATGTAACAGACACCCACTGAGTTCTGGTGTTAACATTTTGACTCTGCTAGGACCAGAGTCTCCGTCATATCTTTCTAGCAAATTAATGATACATCTTTCAGCAACAGTCATTCTACATTGGTGCCCTTGTCCTATTTTTCTAAAAAATGAGTAGAAATTACAGTATGTCTGGGTTATCAAAACATTATGTCTGGATTATGTCAGCCACATTTGTGTCTATATATTATCTGTGTTGTTTGATGTTTCACAACTTTGTTGATCAACATAAAATATGATCATGTTGTTGTTGGATTTTTATTATTTCTGTAGCTTGAACTAAAATGTCACATTGGAATGTACTGTGTTGTCCACAGTTGAAAGTCTACAAAATTCATAAATGACCCCTTCTACTTCCACGGACACTGATAGCGCCTACCTAATACTTTAGTGACACTTCAATCCAATGTTTATGTTATCATGATGAAATGGACACCAAACGACGTCGTTCCTTTGCTCGAAATGTTACACTCTATCGAAATTTGTATGTATGTATGTTTGTACGTACGAAAGTAAGTATGCGTCGTTTTTATGATAACTGCGTTACTAGTTTCATCCAATGAGAAAGATCCTAAATCTGCCCGTTCCAAATTGTCCATGTCGTTTGTTTCTTATTGCAGGTGTTGACATACAAGTTTTTTCTTGAAATGCCTTGTTTGATATGTTTGATCTATCTGTCAATTTTATTTCCTGACAAGTTCTTCAAAGACATCATTAAAACTTTGAGACGCCGCAAGCTTGATATCGGAGTAAGTACGGTACCGTTGAAACATTTGAAATAGAAGATAGTGTAAAGTTCATTGACACTGCGACAGACGAAGTTGCGATGGCATTCTATCGTTTAATTATGGTATAATTATTTCTTGAAAGCAAGTTTCTATCACACACCATGTATGTGAAATTGTCTTCACGGCTTTTCGATATACTGGCGAAGAACTCCGAAATGGACTTATTTCACAGTTTAATTGAAGTACTTATTATAATACAGACCGTGCGATTTGATTGAGTAAGCCTAGTTTCGAGCTGTATGGCATCAGATTGACAATATGTTATAAAAGAAATAAATTATACGACAGCTCAACTCATGTTACGAAGTTGGAAACATTCGATATTTGATAACATTTGCCGATGGGATTATGTGTACGAGGTATTATTTATCAATGGATTTTTCTTTCCTTATATAAGCCAGTTTATCCATAATTGAGAAGTCACAAAGCATATTGAAAAGTCTAATTCAGCTTTGTTCATTGTTGTTGTAACAGTTACAGAAGCAGGTATTTGATGCATACCAAATCCAACATTTGAGAATGCTATTGTTATCTGCCAAAAGACTCAAGGAAATTAATATAACGTAAGTCATAATATGTGCTTTTGCTTTAGACTATCGAAGGTATATATGCTTTATAAGATGGCCATGGTTGAATATTTTTTATATTTTTCTTAGTTTGCAGTAATTATGTAATATTTAATGTGCATGTTCGGAGCAGTCAAAATAGGCCCACCTTTACTGTGTGGATATTCTGTCATATTTACGGGTACACTTCTTGTTAATTCTGTTACTTTTTACAGTGACGATACCGATGAGTCCACGGGACGATGTGAAAAGTTGAAAAACATTATTCACCAATTTTACAGGCCTCGTCCAGGTACGTAGTACCGTTTCGTCTTCTGTACTGAAGATATTCAGCGAAGGCTTCTCCGTTTTTTAGTGATGAATATTCATAAACATTCTTTTCAATAGCCAGTGTCTTTATTCCAATCACCTATAAAAGAAATAAAAGTTTACACATTTAGTATTTACAAATAAATAACCAATTCAAAAACAGTAGGATATTTCACTCTTAAGCACCGGTTTTAAAGGTTTTTTTCCTAAACCATCGCAGGGTTCAAGTATTCTACCCGATTGGTTTCCACGATAGTCGTATCATTAGTTGCTGTATACACGGTAAGAGAATGTACTGTCATAGTTATATGTATTTGTAGATTTACTCAATGCCTGTCAGATATTTCAACCGTTGATAAAATTTTTATGGACGAAAATTCAGAATGAACGAAATTGTAGCTTAAAGTAATATTATACAGATGTGATCTTAATATTCTCCCGTCATTATTTTGGCATCGGTCAACCGATCAGGATCATATAACAAAACAAATCGACATAAATATGCCATCAGTGTTAAAAGAATGCCATTTTAAATACCTTCACCAATATACAAAAGAGAGGCATCAATGGATCTAGGCACCAGATTTCGTTCTTTAGACGTTATACAAACATTGAAACATCCAAATAGATGCATACAAACAAATGCATACGGACGAACCTAGTTATGACTATAACCCTCATGTGTTATTATCGAGAGCTTAAATCCCAGAAGACAAAAATTCTGTGGTTGCAATATTCAGATCCTCTAACTCAATCTTATCTGCTTATTTTATCTAAAGACTCTCATCGTTTTCATACAATTGTTGGCACTGCTGAAATATGCATTATCCAAAGGCGATTTTCAATATTTTTGGAACATACTTGAAGGTGAGACTAACGAAATTATCCTCTTTGGTAATCACAGTAAAAAACACAGTTTCATTCAAGTCATTGAGGCAGTTTTATGCATATATAATCATAGGGTTACATACACTGCTATCAGCTCCTATATTTTTATTTATTTATTTTTATTTATTCACATTAAAGGGAAACCCATTTACAGGTAGCATCGAGTGAAAGTTTCCCAATCTGGCCGAAATCTTCCATGGGTCCTACAAAATTCATAAAAGAGCTGTACAGATCAGAAAAATTAATAAAAACACTAAAAAGTATGAGGAAAAAGCATGACATAAAATAAAGAGCAGCAACAAAATAAAAAATATCATTAAAACAACTATTTGTCAATATTATCTTTAAAAAAATGCTTCAGTTCGGTTTTAAAACTAGCAAGACTTGGACTATATCGAAAATTCTCTGGCAGTGAATTCGAAATGCTGGAAGCACGCATAACAGACGATCTCTGACCAGACCACAGGGCACAGTAGTCAGTCCCCTTGGGGAGGGATGGGTTTTTTGTGTAACGTTACAATAAAGATTTTTGACTCCAAACTGTCTGGCTGTGTTTTTAATACCTACAATTCCTTATCTTCTCTTCAACCACTCTAATTGCTCCGCAAACATTGCCAACTTGTTAATGACTGTGCGTATCAGCGGATTAGCTTATTAAGTCAACACCACAGCCGCCCAACATGTAGTAAAATAAGGACTTATTTTACTACGTTTGTGACGGCTGTGGTGTTGACTTAATCAATTAATCCGCTGATACGGACAGCGGATTAGCCCATTTGCAATGTTTTCGGAGCAATTACAGTGGTGTATACACAAGTTGGAGAGGAGACAAGGACTTATAGGTATTATAGAAAGCAGTCAGACGGCGTGGAGTCGAAATCTTTATTTGAAATATCACAGTCAAAATTAATAAAATAACTTGTTGTAATAAAGAAAGCAGTCAGACGGTTTGGAGTTGAAATCTTTATTTGAAATATCAAAGTCAAAATAAATAAAATCAAATAAAGTAACTTTGCACAAAAAAAACCATCCCTCCCCCCTCCCCCCCCCCGGGACTGATTTCTGTGCCCTGTGATCAGGCTCGTTTCGTAACTGTTGAATTTGCAGTTTGCGCGTAGAAGAGGCGCGTGTAGGAAAAGTATCGACAATCATTAATGGAACAAACAATGCAGCGATATACGTTGGAATAGAATTCTCGAAATTTTCAAGGACTAAAATACAAGTAAAATAAAGAATACGTTGTTGTACAGAGAGAACATCGGCGGTTTTCCAAAGGTCTTTACTCGAAATGTCGAAATCTGCATTAAGAAGGACTCTTAGAGCCCTTTTCTGCATTTTTATAAACCCTGTTGATATTTTTCAAGGTTGCAATTCCCTAAATATTGCAACAGAAGTCGATTGCAGATTGGATTAAACCAAAGTACAAGATCATTCGAAGATGGGAGGGAATAGATTTTTGTATACGTCTAAGTAAACCTATTCTTTGACTCATCGTGGCACATAAATTGTCAATGTGCTTACAATGTTAATTTTATCACCATTCGAGTCTGCACTATGCAGTTTCAGGCGAGACCCAATTAACATTACCTTTATTTTGCTCGCATTGATAACATACCGTTACTGTTGACCAAATTGTTAACAGAGATTGCATCATTTTGACGTGAATTGTTTACTTGGGAAATCAAAGGACTAGATGAAAGAAGAGTCTGGTCATCGGCTTACATGTCTAAGTTAGAACTACAACTTAGGGACAATCATTGGTAAAAATTGTCTACTACTAAAGAGCAAAGGACCAAGTATTGAGCCTTGTGGTATACACCATAACCTTTTGGCTTTCTGACAGCTGACCCCTATGACAGACAATCTGTCAACGATCACATAAGTAAGATTTGAACCACTTTATATCTTTACCTTTTGGCCCATACAGGGACAATTTCTTGAGAAGAATGCCGCGATCAACAAGTTCAGATGCTTTAGAAAGATCTAGAAAAAGGACTGCAGCGAGACAACCATTGTCAATATTTAAGCAATAATGCACCCCCTCCCGGCTCATAATGGACGAAAGCAAACTTTGCACGACATAATGTACGAGGCGAAGCCGAGTACATTATGTCGTGCAAAGTTTGCTTTCGTCCATTATGGGCCGGGAGGGGGTGCATTATTGCTATTATTTTATAGTTTTGGCAATGCCAGTGAATTTGTAGTTGTAGAAAACGAATAAAAAAGGAAATTTTAACTGAGTTTGAAGCCAGTGAGCGTCGTCCAGCATGATCGGCCCTGACTCTGTACATATTAGGGCCTACATGCACTCCACACTGCACAGTGCACTGCACTGAACATGCACGTTCAGCACAAAAAATGACCAGCACTTTCACGGTTCATTTTGAATTGAAAAACGATGTATTT
>LD533045.1:10369-32728 GCA_001465055.1 Ptychodera flava | reverse complement strand
GCGTTAAGACTTAAAATAATTTGTGACTTTACAATCCAAAATTAATTTTTAGTCAGTATTCTCAAGATTACAGTACATAACTTGTTTTTAGAAGTCTGTCCCCTTACTTCTTTTGATTTCTTTACTTTCTTTTTATTTAAATGGAACTAGATTCTGTAGGCATTCAAAATAAACAGATATAATTCCAGTGCAATGCCTGTGACGGTGTTTGTATTTGTGAGCATACAACTGGTTAGACTCACATTACCTTTGTAGTTGATCAGTCAGGTTTACAGGCGTATGTTGCTAAATTTCATTCATAGATATATCTTTTAAATATCATCAAATGAAATGGTGTAATCCTTAAGTTTTACAAGTCTGTTTACAAAATTACATTTTATGCAGTATTAAAATAAAAATATTATAACAAGTTTCATGTGAGGTTCTTGAACACTTATTTCTGACTTTCTTGTTGATGTAATACAGTGAGCGGTATTTATAGAGAAAGAATTGAGTCCCCAAGGTTGATAAAATTTGTCATTGCTAGATGGCCCTGAGGTAGACATGAAAACTGAGTAAAGGTACACTGCACATATGTTGTTAGTCCCGTTTAAGGGGTTCCTCCTAGCATATAGGTAACGATGTCGAATTTGGAGTTTTATGGTTTTTAAAATGTAGTAGTATTTTGATTTTCACTTTGAGTTCTGTATGTGTAGTTTTACTGGCAGCGGTACTGAATATGCATGAAATGTATGCAGTAGAACCACAGTTACCACACTTAGTCAAGGTGATTTGAGCATTCCAGGTATTTGCATCAAGGCGACATTTTTAATTTTTTTGTTTTTCATCTCCCGACCGACCGTAAATTTCAGCTCCGACATAAAAAAAACTGTTTTATTTGCGACGCCTCTTAGGCGATCATCCTAGCATGTACTTAAAAATTGTAGAGAACACTGAACTGAAAGACAAGAAATTGCAGTGACTGAACAGACAGAACATGAACTGAAACAAATAGAGTTTTTTTTGGTACTTGTTTTTTTTTATTTCGCCCGCCCGCCCTGCCTGAGTATTCCTCTGGAGATGAGAAACAAAAATAATAGGGTCACCCTTATAATTGCTTGATCTGACTCAAACGTGGTTTCCGGTAATTCAACTATTTATAGCCCCTCAGACATAAATATGTAACAGTACCAACGCGACAAAGTACACAGTTACTACATGCGTGCAATTGTGTGTTTTTGTTCTTGATTTCTATGGCAAATAAAGTTGAAGTTGTGTTACTTATACCAATTGTTTTTGCAATTTATCCCAGTAATAAAGCCACGCCTCGTACACAGGTATTTAAAAAACTATAACCTTAAAAAAAGCTGGACAGTAGAAAGCTTCTGCTATATGCTAATGCTTCTGGTATTAGCATTTGTAAGATTCATGAGGCCACATGGATTTACACCGGTATCATCCAGGGCATTGCAAACAGTAAATGGTGCATTGTACTCTTTCAGGGCCTCTCGTTGACTACTGCCCTCTGCGACTAAAGCAGATTAAGTACATCCAATTCACCAGGTATCGCAGCCAGCGATGGAGGTCGCTATGCAGTGCACCTTGACCGCGCCGGGCCGCCTCAGACCATTTGGGACAACAGCAGCTGCGTAGCGAATGACGGGCTGCATGGTTGTGAGAGAGTCTAGGGTAGCTATAGATGTGTTAACACCTTTAGTATACACATACGAACTAGTCAGGGGAGGTAACAGTATACGTCTGTCTCCCCTGAGTGCCTGTTAATTGCCCCCAAACAGTCTTATCTATTACATATGAAATTCTTGAGATCATTTCGACGAACAAATTAGCAAATTTGATTGAAGGCGATGAAAGGCTGTAATATGATTGATCGTCAAATTGCAAATGAAAGTTGCTAAATAAGTCAAACAATTGGCTCATCGATCACTTACCTGGAGTAAAAGACTACATTCGCAGGAAAAGTTGATTTTCATACAACCCTGCCTGAGCTAGGGCAATCATAGATTGTTACTGCCGACTTCACACACCCGGTAGTACTGGTCTCCGAGTGAGCAAGGCGAAAATAGTACGTGCTACTAAAACCAGTTGCACCCTAGTTACATCGGCTTTGTTTGTGCTAAGCGTCGATGCCCATGTGAAGATACGAAGATACATATATCTTGGAGATGTATTATTATTACACTTTATTTAAAGAGGGTAATCTGATTACTATACAGTAATTGTAATTTACATCAGAGCCCTCATGATTAAAGAGACAAAAGTACACAAACAAATCAAATAAACAAAAACATATGCATTGGGCGAATAGAAGACGTCGAAGACAAAAGAAAATCAGGCTAGTCTAAGTCAGAGCCTCCATTACAATATTTCATGAAAAGATAACCATGTAATTCTGATTTCAACGTCGATAAGGCTTCACAGTTATGGGTATATTGGGGAATGGAATTCCAGATTTTAGTAGCTCGATATACAAATGATCTTTGACCCATGCCTGTCCTCAACATTGGTGGGTAAAGGTTACTATTACTACAATCCAAACAGTTTTCTCGGGGGCGGTCTCTGCTATGTCAAATCGTAATGATTTTATAGACTACAAATGATTGGAGTAGAATGCACCTTGGGGATCAGTATTCGGACTCCCAAACTTTCCTCATTTTATTTTTGATCTACCACTTGTAGATGCTCATTTTAAAGTTCTGTGAGTAAGAAACATTTTCACCGTCTTACTTTTTCGAAATCGACAATTTGTTTTTCTTCAGGGATGGCGGCCATTTTAAATTTCAAATATCGGCAAATATTTTGGTAATTTTTTTCTCTAGTATCAATTTTTTGATCGGTGAGAGAATGTTTGAAATTTTGAGCAAAATTTTAAGTCTTTCACTTTCTGAACGCATTCTACCTAAATGCGAATGATTTTGGCATAGACTGGTCTTATTCTTGTCGAGAGTGATTGCGAGGGCGGTATTCTTTCGCTATATCTGCTACCCGAAAGAAAAATGAAGCTGCTATGAGGGTCCTTACCGAGAAGTGGCGTAAGAGCTTTCGTCGGAACGCGTTGAATGAGTTCTTTCTTTGGGTTTAATCTCAGACTAAACAAAATATTAGGGTTCATAGGGCATACAGTAAAACGAAAGTTGAAATACAAGTTTTATCGACATTTATCTTGTATTTCGGTTCGTTAGATGTCAATGATCTTACACCCAGGGTAGAAATAAAAAAATATGACTACCTTTTCAAGGGAAATAGCAATTCAAACAGGAATTACTTCACAAAAAATACAATGACATGTACTACGCAAACAATACATTATTGATAAGAGGCTTTCTACAGAGGTCGAGCTTTGGCATGTTTACATATATAAATTATGTTCTACTGAGAATGCGCAAGATTTCATATTGTCGGCGCACAAAGTCACCTTTACACACCGTTTGTGAAGACGACAAACACGAGTTTATACTGCCGTGTTTGGAAACAGTGTGACTGTCTCTCGGCTGAAGTCAAGTTGAGGTAGGGATTACTTTTTGACCCAGATATTAATCGACAGCTTGCCGTCACCTTCTCTCAGATATACCAAACAGAATTATATGTATATCGTCGACAAAGTACATGTTGTGCTTTACCTTTAGTCAACTACGGCGTGTCATGTGCTGGAATCAGATATTACCCATACCCGGCAATAAATCAACCAAGAGACGTATACACCACGAGATTTAGACCATTCAACTACAACCGAACGAGGGGTCCTATATAGGCTGTACCTATAGGGAATAAGTTTGTCAAAATTGACCCGTATGCTTCGTCCCCTGGATGGTTTAATGTTGTTAATTTATACCTGTATCCTGCAGTTTGCTTTGATGTGGATACGGATTTCTCATTGGCTTGTTGGTCGGATAACATGTGTGTTATATGGCTTAGGAAATGTTAATTCTTAAATTTCTCCATAGTATACTATGTTTCTAAGGAAGTCGGACAACCACGGACCCAGTATTTCTGTAGCAAAACATTTCACATTTGTCATTCTTACGTGCACGGCTTCCAACTGTGACATATCGCAAATGTAAACAGCACCCGTGACCATTTACAGGTCTCGACCGATTGGATCGCTGTTAGAGTATCTGCGTATCATTAGACCGGCATGATTTAATGTGCGTCATAAAATAGTATATCTATTATTATTGCCACATGAACCAAGTATGTTACTCTACCCTTGACATGAATGATTTCAATAATATTTCAAAATAGAAAACATATCACTGATCAATCACATCACACTTGCATTTCCACTCCTCGTGTCACGTTTATTTAAACGTCTTAATGTGTGACCGTATGTATATTTCTACAAGTAAAGATATAAATGTACCATTTAGCTGTTGGACCTACTAAAACCACTGTGATATCTCAATCATGATAAAGTCACAGTTCTTCGTAAACTTAGCTATAGTTGCAGTCGCTAGCGAGTTTCTGTGCGCATAATTATCATCAATGATCAAGAATTGTGATGTCACAAATTCCCTTGTGCATAACAACATTAGAACTAGACTTTATTTGTTGTATCATATCGCACGTGAACTTCAGTCGTTAGCTTCATAGACTGTTTTCATTTCAAGAACAAATAAGACAATCGTGTCTCTTTCCCATCGGGTCTCCATTAAAGCTTGAATTGCAGAAGTTCAAAAGTTCGCCTGCAAAATAAATTTAAATGTAGTATAATGACATTAATGTCGTAAAAAGCTTAACTTGAGATTCTTGCACATTTATCACAGATATTTCTCAGTGGTGTACGTGTGGTGCGGTATTTCACAAAGGAAGAATGGAGACTACAAGGTTAGTAACAGTTGTCTAAAATGGTCCTAGTGTTAAAACGAAAACCGAGTACGAGCATTGATTGATGTTTGCACAGACCCAAACGACCGACACTGTAACAGGTGCCTTTACGCGTACAGCAAACACTTGTTCGAATGTTATCGTTGTTGAGCAAATGCCACTTTTTATCGCAATCAAACTAGAAAAGCGGAATATGCAATTTTAATTTTGTAGGAATTTGATATACTTAATTATTTAACCGAAAACAATAGACTGGTATGCGTGGTTATGTACACAGGCATATAACGGATGACTAATTGGTAGAACCACAGTTATGTCATGTAGACAAGGCACTCTGAGCGTTCTAGGTATTTCGTTATCATTGCTTAGCCAGACACAAACTCGGTCTCAATTTATTAAACTGTTCGTAGCCCCTCCGATATGAATATGTACAACAGAAGCAGCAGCAACAAGACAAAGTACAATGCACTGTCCATTGCGCAGCAATAGCCAACAGCAGTATTTGCGTGGCTTTGATTCCGGTTCCTATAGCCTAAACACTGCCATTGCATGCATTGGGTACATGACGAATTAAAATCTCTAATCTATCTGTTTTCTCCACATGTCGCGAGAGATTCTTCATTGTAATTAATACCTATAAGCTTACTTCAAGCTGCGCATGCGTTCCCTCAAAATAAAGCTAGCTTAAGGCACGGTCCAAACGGGCGACACGGCTCAAATAATTGCGCGGACCTATATTTCTAAATCATTTTTGTTTTTGTTCGTAACTGCAACATGGCTGAACGTAATAGTTTCAGTGAAATTGATAAACGTCGGGCAACAAAACAATTTAAGAGATAGCCAAGTCTAGGCAAGAATTGTGCAGATACGGGTAAACTTTTTAACTCAATATCTAAAACTAAATCGCAAAACCACATTCCCCCATGAACATTAGGACCTATAAATTAAACTTATCCACTTACCTCTCATAATTACAGCGAAACGGTGACTGAGACGTGCCAAGCTCCATATGAAAGATCGTTTTATTATATCCTGTCTCTGTCGGTACGTATTCCAGACATCCCTGACAGCACCATTTTTCTTAAACTAACACCTTCATCATGGCTGGACATAGCAATTCCTGAAACTTAGCCGATCATGATGGAGAAAATATGCTAGTCGATTGAAGTGCCTTATTATTACATGGCTTATGTATCGAACGCCGTGCGCTCCATATGATTCATTGGTATCTCATTGAAGACGTTGAGGGCCGCATAGTCATCATTTTGACTGAAAGTGAACCGGAAGTATTTTCAACTTGACAACTTCGGGTCAAAAATGATCCAAACTACATGTTTTACACAGGAAATACCGTGTTTTACAAAACTGTGCATAAACAACTTGATAAGCCACATGACAGTGATATATATCAGTGCGCCCTTCGATGATGAAATCGTTCTATTTTTCAACACATTTTAGTCAAACATTGAAATAAAACATATAATTGTCATTTGTATATAAAGTAAACTTTTGGAGTAAAAGCTATGCAAGAAAGGCATGTAATAAAACATTATAGCCCAAACAAGGGACTTTGTATCCTCAAGACAGGAGACCATTTGCCCTCCTTTATAAGTCGGGCAAATGGTCACCTACCCTCGGGCTTGTCGCATGTTTGGGCTATAATATGTAATATGCAATGCCGAGCCCGTAAGCGTAGTATCTGACAAGACGACGTCTGTAACATAACCCAGTATAATTGTAGCCTAGGTGTCTTTTAGCCGTATCGCTGCATTTCAGGGAAATGTATCAATACACTGGGTTTGTGGAGATTATCCTTTTGGATTTTCCTCTGCCGCTATTGCAGAATGTGCCTTGGGGACAGATAATCGAACACTAGAATTTTTACAATTCTTATCTGACCTACCAATTTGAAGCTATTAGAGTAAGAAAAAAAAATTACTGTTTTAGGTTTCAGAAAATCAAAAACCTTATTTTTCTCATAGAGTTTACGCAGTGACGATAGCCATTTTTAATTTCAAATATCTGTAAATGTCAGGTAATTTATTCCTTTAGTATCAAATTTGCATCATGACCCCTGATTTTTATTGTTGATTTGATAAGAGTATGGTTGCAAGCTTCATTGAATTTCATGTATTTACTATTTCTCAAAAATATTCAGTGCTCAGTAAAAAAACTGTTAAATACCAAGAACTAATCACATTTTTATATTTGTTTTATGTTTACGCGGGATCCAGATATTAGTGACTGCATTGTTAAGCCTATTACAGAAAAGAAAGAGGCTATGGCCCGGACGATTTGATGGTCGGCCAGGAATTATATAGTAAGTTTGTCTTCAGCTTTTATATGCCTTAAAAGGAGGCGCTGCACCCAACATATTATATTCTGCTCAAAAATCTTTTTTTTGCAAATGTTCATTCAATTTTAATTGATTTGTTATCCCAAGATTAAAATATTGGTAAGGTTCACCTTCTAGCTTGCCAAGCAGGAATAAGTTGCATGATAAAGAAGTGAATATGCAAATGTATGAAAACCACCCTATTTCCTGGCTTTACTTTTCTCCCAATGTCAAGATTTCCAAAGAATTTAACTCCACTCTGGCTGGGTCAAATTTTCTGAAATTTTCACATTCTGTTCTTTAAATGCCATATAAATGAACGACTATTTTGTTTGGCTATAAAGTATTTACATTTTGAATAAGAGGCATTTTAATTTTGCTAATCATGTTTTTACTCATTTATTTGAGTGTCAGTCTTTCAACCCATGTCATTTTAAAATGAGGATAGATAATGCAAAATAAAATAATACATATGCTCTTCTTTTACAGTGATATATTATATTTCAGAAAATACTGTCAAGTTTTGACTTAATTAAATTTATATCATAAATACCCAAATTGAGTTTTTTACCCGAAATATATACCCCTTTCATCCTTTGAGTAAAGTACTGCTACCATCCTGAACTTTAGAATCTCTGCTTTTTGAAAATATATAGTATGAGTGTTTCCTCGTCATCTTTGATGAGAAATACTGCTTTCAAAAAACTGTGTTGGCAACATGCAGCTCCATCATATTTTATGGTACCAGTGAGTTCAAAATTGCCAGTGTACTGCGTTATGACTAAAGGTATTGTTTCACTTTTGTTGTTAACATTGTTGTGAACAGCATCTTGATTATCGATGATCAATACTCAGGTACACCGTTATTTTGTTGAGATAGTCTACAATCATCGGCTTTTGACACATGTCGTTACAGTCCGGTGAATCTGCTCGACGATAGAAGAAATCGTTTGGCATACGCTGCAGCATTTGTCCTGGCATCGGCGGGGCCAGTTTCAGAACTTATTCTAGAAATTTTACTTGGAGAGTCTGTTAGTAGTAACCCATTTGTCAGAGGTAAGATACTATTTTGACATGTTTTGCCACTCCTTAGTTATCGTTTAGGCAGACATACTACAAATACTTGTGCATTTTCTTGGAACACAGGACATAGTGATTTCTTTTTAAAAGGAAGGGCATCTCTTTTAAGGATCATAGTTAGAGCCTCGGTAAAATTAGCTGACATTTCTCAGACATACTTAGATTCTCCCGATTTGATGTTTCCTCCAAGCTACAAAAATGTTATTCTTAATCAAATCCCACTAATTGCTCACTTATCAAAAATGCAACGGGCAGTATATCGATTGTTTTGTGTGAAAAACGCGCCCAGCGTGAACTATCCTACAGCTATCAGGAATGAAATAAATGAAGAATAGCGTTTGCGAACCAGTATATAATCTTTCTATTCCGTGGAATACACATCATGCTCCAACAAGTTCAAGGCCCAAATATTTTATCTATATATGTTAATGACATCGAAAGACGGTTTCCATATTTTACACCTTTTTATGGTGATGATAGTGTCATATTTATTTTCCACTCATGGCTACTGTAAAAGAAAAAAATGAGAATACGTGCACAAAAGTGAAAGTTAATAACATAAGATCACGATCTGTTGCCTGCACTCAGGATGGTGCTGATGACGTAATATTGATGATACTTTTGCCTTCTGCTACGGCATCACCGATATTACCGTAATGAGCACCACTCTTTAGGCAGGCAACAAAGAGTGATCTTGCCTTTTTATCATGAACACGATTTGAACTAATTTTGGATAATTGGATGGTGAAGTAACAGAAATGTCGGTTTTATTTGCAAACGTAAGCTCATCTTCTTTTCTTTTTACATTATACACTTGTTTTTATGAGTAATTTGTAATATTGCAACCTTCAGTTATAGGGCACCCAACAATTTCGAGAAATTCGAAAAATATGAAGATCAAATTATCCCAAATTAAATTCCAGTCGTGTTCATTTGTAATTATATATATATATATATATATATATATATATATATATATATATATATATATATATATATATATATATATATGCCATACCAATGCAGCTAATGCATTAAAATTTAGCCCATAGTTAGGAACCCATTGCTTTCTTTACTTTTCATATAAGGGACACACAAGACGTAAATTGTCTAGATTTTATTGCAATGTTTTGCCTTTTATACAGCGTATATAAATAAAACACTTAAGTAAAAATACTACATGCTTGTAAAATGTTTGCAAGAGATGGTTGTGTCAATGTTTTGAATTACTTATCAAAATGTTTAATTTATTGGTCTGAATAAATAGTTGCTTACAGAATTCTTAAAGTTTTGATGTATAGCCTGTACTACTACCCCTTATTTGCGGCTGTCACTATGAAGTCGATTCTGACCTTTGCCATTGGAATGGTGTACTCATTCATTCTTCTTGGTCTCGATATTGCGGATATATTTTCCTGTAATGAAGATAGAGAGGTAGGTTAGTACTAGTAAGCAAAATTTACATGTCTGCTCGTGAGTACAAAATCAGTGCGCGTGTACTGTACGACAAATGCCTATTAAACGTTACATAATATGTTAATTCACTGACCTACATAACTTTAGGGACTCGGGTCAGAAGGCTACACGTCAATGAACAGTGTCATGTATGCACCTTTTGCTTTCACGCTATTAAATACTACATTTATTGCATATGTATTGTTGTTTGGGTATAGAAGTGTGTTTCAAACGTGGGTTCATGCCAACAAGACTTTGTCAAAAAATAGTAAAGTGTAGACTGAACTTTCACTATTGAACGATTTAATATATCATAAACTCATCTCACGATGTGGGAATTGGAGTTTTTGTAGATCAGTACAGAGTCATTCTGAAATATACAACTTGGTGACCAGGAAACACAGTGTATTTCATAATGTAATAAGGATTTCACCAGTAAAATAACGAAATGCCATGCTATATCATTTTATTTCAAAGTGTTTATCTTTGTTTTGCAGGATTTGACTTACGCGTTCTTATTTGAATTGCCAGTTTTGATTTGCCTGTTGTATCTGGCGGCCATATTTTCTTACAAGTTCGTCAAAGCCATTATGAAAACCGTCAGAACACGCAAGCTTGAAATCAAGGTCAGTATACTGTGTTTGATACTTTCAGAATTCTGCAATGCATAAGCTTAGGGAGCGTTCAGTTATTATAGCCGGAGGGTGAGCAGTCACATTCTTCCTACACCCCAATCGAAATAACAGAACGTCAACAAACTAAAATAGACCCTGCAACATATGATAAAACTTTGATAACCCCCTCGTGCCATTGCTTGATGAATTTTTGATATTTTGATATACTCAATTTTTTTATTCTTTGTGTTGACAGTCTTTTGTGCCCTTTTTCCATGTACCAATCACAGTTTGTTTCACTACTTCCTATAGCATTTTGCCATGCCCCGTTTTGTTCATGAAACTTGCAAGAGTGTCGTATAGTGACAACGTTTAAGATGAAAACTTCGAACTTTACCTTAATATACCTTTGTTAATATTTTATGGTAATGGTCACTGGGAAAAGGGGGCGCGCATATATGATAAGGAACGGCATAAAGTGAAATAAAGGTAGAACATTCGCATGTTTGCATTTTTATATGATTCTCCACACCAGGTAGAGGAACAGGCATTCGATGAGTACCAGCTAAGGCATTTAAGAATGCTATTGTTATCTGGCAGAAGACTTCAGGAAATGAGTATAGTGTAAGTTGTATTTCGTAAATTTTTTGATGTTATTGAAGATATATATATATATATATATATATATATATATATTTATATATATATATATATATATATATATATATATATATATATATATATATATATATATATATATAAATTAATGGTAATGGTAATATATCTGTTACGTAAGTTTCATGCATCCTGCAATCTTCAGATAAACAGTCAGAACTAAGAATTTCCTTAGCTCTACATTTTCATTTATATGGTTGGGACGTACCTTTATAAAATGACACAACAAAAGCAATTCCAGTTTATTTTTTATCATGAAAATTATGTACTCAAGGAAAACTGGCGGGACGTGTACATTTACAGCATTCGAAATATCCATGGCTACCGGCTTCGTCTGAAGTATTTTTGTTTCCAAATTCGCATAATACTGTTTGTCTGATTTCTGCACCAAAGATTAGGGTTTTAATAGAGAGATATTATTAATAATCATGGTTTATCCGTCCTTTATTGTTCCAATCAGTGAGGACACGGATGACTCCATTGGACGGCTTGGGAGAACTAAACAAATTCTTCGCCGATTTTACAGGCCTCGGCAAGGTAAGACATACTCATATGTAGAGGTAGGGAAAGTCTTGTAACAAGTATCGATCACTGCGGATGTTACTGCATTGCACAGCTGTCTGAACGGAATGGTGAAGAACTGACGCTAACAGTATGTCCATACGATTTGGTATGCGTTTTACATTTTGAGAGATATGATTAATATTCAAACGAAAGTACCGAATCAATTCCATCACACTGGATAAAAGTAGTAAAAATGTAAATAAAGATGTCAAATTTCATTTTAATTCCTGACACAGTTGATTTAAAACGACAGTTAAGACAACATATCAAGATCATTGTTGTCAAAGATTTCAATTTCAATTAACACCTGATGATATTTTGGATGAATATGCTTTTAAATTTAGGTTTCAAGTATTCTACCCGTTTGATTTCAACAATGGTTGTCTCGATCACTGCTGTATATATAGTAAGTGATGAATATAATACATAACTACCTACATACACAGATATATACTTAGATACCTACCTACCTACCTACCTACCTACCTACCTACCCACCTACCTACAGTCCTACTTACATAAATACGTACACTTGTACACACACACACACACACGCACACACACATACATGTATGTATGTATGTATGTATGTATGTATGTATGTATGTATGTATGTGTATGTGTATGTATGTATGTATGTATGTATGTATGTATGTATGTATGTATGTATGCATGCATGCATGCATGCATGCATGTATGTATGTATGTATGTATGTATGTATGTATGTATGTATGTATGTATGTATATATATATATATATATATATATATATATACATGTATATATATATATATACTATTTGTCTGTCTGTCTTTTCTGAACAGAATATATGACATTTAGGCATTATACCTGGAGATGCGTTACCATTTAAAAAGAATAGAATATTCGAGAGATGTAGAAATACTACACTTTTTTGGGAAATAATCTGTCAATCGTACTATTCCCTTAACAGATTCTGTTGATGTTAATTTTGATCTGGCAATACCTATTTGGACCCATCTTGGAGCTTTCTGAACTTTTCAGTGCCCACACTATGTATGTTCTTGAAGGTAAGGCTAACCCGATTGCAGTTTGATATATTTAGTCATGAAAGTATCCAAACTCGGATGGTGTTGTTTATAGAGAATAACTGCGATCATTCTTCAAATTACAAAAACGCCTCTACACTGTATATTTTGATTCGTTCATAATTTTCTTTGAAAGAAATATTGTTGTTATTTTCCTAAAAGTAAGATGTGTAACTAGCATTCGACAATAATAACTGAATTTATTTCCTGTATTTGTAATGTACAATTGTAAAACGTAAAGGGTTGGTCAGATAAACTGTACACAGTATTTTACAAAGTGCTGTTCTATGGTGTAAAGATGCTCCGAAGAAACGACTGAGTTACCGTAGTTAAACCACCAACGTTCATGATAGTAATGTGAAATGATGGTGCTCCCGACAAAAAAACCCAGCTGCAACAACAATGATAAAACTATCAATAATTATAATAATATTAATTAGACGAACAATTAAACAACAATGACAGCAATTTGTTTATTATTTAAGGTGGGGATGCATGTTGCCAACACAGTTTTTTTTCAAAGCAATATTTCTCATCAAAGGTGGCAAGGAAACCCCCTTATACTATATATTTTCAAAAAGCAGAGACTCTAAAGTTTAGTATGGTAGCAGTAGTTTACTCAAAAGATGAAGTGGGTGTATATTTGGGGTAAAAAAACTCAATTTTGGTATGAATGATACAAATTAATTTAAGTCAAAAACATGACACTATTTTCTGAAATGTAATATTTAACTTGAAAGAAGGGTATATGTAGAAAAAACGACTATTTTATTTTGCATTATCTATCCTCATTCAAAAATGGCAAGAGCTGAAATACTGGCACTCAAAAAAGTGATTAAAATCATGTTTAGTAAAATTCAAATGCCTCTTGTTTAAAATGTGAGAACTTTATTGCCAAACAAACAATCGTTTTTTAAAGAGCATTTAAAGAACATAATGTGAAAATTTCAGAAAATTTGACCCAGCCAGAGTGAAGTTAAATTCTTTGGAAATTTCAAATTGGAAGGGAAAAAAAGGCAGAAAATTAGGTGATTTGCATTCATCTGTATAAATTAACACTTCTTTATCACGAAACTTACGACTGCTTGACAAAATAAAAGATGAACCCCACCAACATTTTAATCTTGGGTTAACATAGTAATTAAAATTGAATGAATATAAAATTTACAAAACGCGATTTTTGAGCAAAATATGCTGTGTTGGGTGCAGCTCCCCCTTAATAGGATGAATTCATTGTCTTTATGTTTATTTTATTATTATCATTTTGTTCTACTTTCAGTTTGTTGGAAATTATCGTTAGCTATCGGCTTCCTTATCTTTGTATTTACAATACCTCTTATTCTCCAAGGATACAGGTAAAATGCGATGTCATCTTTGAGCATCATACGTTCTATTACACACAAACCATACACCCATCCATCCATCCACCCACCCACCCACACACAAACACACGCACACATACACACACACACACATACACACATACATACATACATACATACATACATACATACATACATACATACATACATACATACATACATACATACATACATTTTAAAGTGGCACTCCCACTTGGTAACATTTTTAAAACACATTTTTTGATGTCTTTGACGTGGCGACTGCGCGCGGATCGCAAGATATCGATAAAAACATGTCATTTCCCGAGCATACTTTTCACATCCCGAAGTTTTACAATCGTTTCTGATTTTGACCCGAAATCCCCCGAAGGTTTGTTGTTGTGCTGATTGACGATATTCTAGGGAGTCCATAATAAGTTCGAACGACGCAATGAATTTCCTCTCACTGCGAAGACTTTATATCAGCATCATGCCTTTACCTCAGGTAAGTTTTTTTTAAAACTTCTCCTTAGTTTTTGTCATTTCCATTATTCTCAATCAGTTGTATTATATTTTAACCAATACCGCATAGATGTCAGTTTTTAGCTCACGTGTTTAAACACGTGGGCTAATGTCATAGCGATGTCTGTCTGTCTGTCCGTGTGTGTGTGTGTGTGTGTGTGTGTGTGTGTGTGTGTCTGTCTGTCTGTCTGTTTACACGATAACTCAAAAACGCCTGAATGGATTCAGGTCAGATTTGGTACACAGATACCATATGCTACTTGCAAGAACTGCTTAGATTTTGGTTAGTGTGGCTTGCATATTAATGAAGTTATGCGATATCGTTTATTCCGTACAATGGTTTCCCTATGGAGACGGTAATGACAGTGTAGACATATATCAAGAAATACTGCACAAAATTTCATGAAACTTTTCACAGATGACAATCTAAGAACATTATGATGATACTGTGAGTGTCATTTCAATTATCGTCTCATTTGCATATTTAATGAACTTTTGTTATTGGTAAGATAACTCTGAAATTCCTGCACCAGACTTGATGATACTTGTAACAAATATTAATCTGATATATGTCTAATTATACTTAGAAGCATTAGGCAGTGTCAAGTTAATAAATAGCTCATTTGCATATTTTATGAAGGTTTGTAATTAGTCATATGACTCGAATATAACTTCATCAAATGTGATGAAATCTGCTGCAGATACTGATCCGACTGATATCTAACTGTAGTGTAAAACATTTAGTAGTGTGAAATTAATTAAGGGTTCATTTGCATATTTAATGAACTTTGTAATTAGGTATATAACTTTGAAATTACGGCACCAAAATCAGTGAAATTGGATACAGATATTGTTTTGATAAATATCTAATTGTACTGAGAAGCATTTGGCAGTGTCAAGTTAACAAATAGGTCATTTGCATATTTTATGAAGTTTTGTAATTAGTAATATAATTCCAAAATAACTGCACCAAATGTGCTGAAATCTGCTGCAGATACTGATCCGTCAGATATCTAATTGCGGTGTAGAGCATTTAGTTGTGTGAAGTTAATTAAGAGTTCATTTGCAATTTAATGAACTTTGTCATTAGTGATATTACTCCAAAATTAAAGCGTTAAATTTGATGAAACTTGCTACAGATGTTGATCTGATAAATATCAAAATTGTACTGAGAAGCATTGAGCAGTGTCAAGTTGATAATTAGCTTATTTGCATATTTCATGAAGTCTTATAATAAGTCATATAACTCCGAAATAACTGCATCAAATGTGATGAAAACTGCTGCACATACTGATACGACAGATATCTAACTGTGTTGTAACGCATTTAGTAGTGTACAGTTAATTAAGGGTTCATTTGCATATTTAATAAACTTTGTAATTAGGTACATAACTCTGGAATTTCGGCACCAAAATTTTGTGAAACGTGCTACAGATATTGATTTGATAAATATTTAATTGTGCTATGAATCATTTAACAGTGTCAAGTTAATCTAGGGTTTATTTGCATATTTAATGAACTTCGTAATTAGTGACATTACTCTTAAATTACAGCATTAAATTAAATAAAACGTGCTACAAATGTTGATCTGATGGATATCTAAATGTCCCATAAAGCATTGAGCACTGTCAAGTTAATCAACAGCTCATTTGCATATTCAATAAAGTTTTGTAATTAGCGATTAAACTCTGAGAGTATTGTGCGAAGTTGAAAAAAACCTGCTACATATAGTGATAACATATATCTTATTGTTCTGTGAAGCGTACTACTATTAATGAACATGTTGTAAAACACGTGAGCATATTCAGTTCATGTCTGGTTTACGTGTAAAATATTAACCGCCTCTGATGACTACATTTTGACGTCTGCCAGTGCTGGGACAGCCTGTCGTCCGAAACTAAGTTCCATTTCGTAAAAATGTTTCCAATTTGAATATGCAAGAAAATGTACAGTCCAGATTTATGTCACCGATATCATTTTCTACCGCCTCAAGGTAGTTTTTGCCATATACAGTTTCAAAGTGTTGAAATCCTGTCAATGTATATTGCCACTGTACTGTATTGCATTGTCGACTCGAGTCGGCTATCCGTGCAGTGCGCTCTTAGCAAGGCAAAAATGTGTTATACTTAACACTGCTTAAGTGTGCCGACCACGATTATCCTGGGTGTTTCCGTGAAGAAATGTTGGTTTTTTTCAAGTCAAATGTACTCTAAATATTTAGACAGTTTTGCTGTAGAAAGGGTTAATCTGTTTGCGACCAGGTGAGTCACAGACCATCGATGCATCGATTATCAATGGGTAAAAATGCCGAGACGCTCCCGATAGTTTACCTAGCGGCTATACTAGTCACTTTCATTTTCGTTTTTTTTTTGCCGAGTCAGTAGACTCGGCTTTCTCCCACAGGGCATGGCCGACCACCGACGCGAGAGTACCGCCTATGGCATACGGCAGCGTCAGCGTAGACTCGGTCTCCCTGGCTTAGTTGACAATGACCCCAGTGCCGAACGTTTGATGTCCGGAAGCTGAATTTAGGTGGGCAACCGAAATTCAAACTTTTACTGTTTTGAGGACATGTTTTTTATCGATATCTCGCCATCCGCGCGCAGTCGCCACGTCAAATATCGACCGTTGGCATTAAAAATGTGTTTTAAAAATGTTACCAAGTGGGAGTGCCACTTTAAATATTGATATAGACATTAGGTATTTATAATTTATATATGTTACATATTTTATACAATTATGTGAGAATGTGTGCTATGTCACCATGTAATATAACACAATTATACCGTAGTGTACAGGGACATCTAAATAATCTGAAATCACGATTTTTTGGCTGCTTTGGTGAACATAAATTGATTTTTATGGATATTTTACAAACGGAAGAATGCATGGTTGGTGTTTCTCACTTAAAACAGAGAGAATATGTTATCGGTGTTCAAGGGTGACCATTCTCTAGTGGCAGCAGTTGCTGAAAATACAAGTTTTTCGATCACGCCCGCCATGAGAGTGGTAAGTATATTTACAGTGTCCGGAAGGGTTTTGAATGTTTAGTTATATCTAAATTATTTATAAAGTCGAAGAGACAGTGTGACTCCTTTTAACGCTTTGTTAATAATAGAAAGAGTCTTCACTCGTAGGGTCTATGCTTCATCAAAGAACTTCAACAATATAGATAAATGAAGTGATAATAGAAAAATGTGAACTTTTGTACCTTATATATAGACAGGGGTTTCATGCAGTAGAGCAGCTCTTTTAACTCATATTGACTATGACAGAGATGTCAAATCTGTTTTATGTTTCAGTGTTCAAAGTAGACAGATTTCTTCACTGTGATTATAGTAATAATACCTTGTGTCACAAAAATTTTGTTATCAGTTCATGTTCTTGTTGTAAATGTGGTTTAGCAAACCCCATTAAATTATTGAAAAATGCAAAAACAGTATAACTTTCTTCTAAAACAATACAAATTGTCAACAGTATCGTCCAGAAGGGTAGACTTTCCCCGTGATGTTAACCTTGCAAACTGTCCGGTAGAAATATGTGAATTTGACATTTCATCCAATATGTAATTTCATAAATCTAGAATATTTGTTGCATCAGCTCGGAAGCAACGTTAGGTAGAATTGAATAAAATGCCATATCATATAGTATGTTGAAGTTTTTAAAACTGAATATAACGGCTTATGTGAAACTATGTAAGTTGAGAATTTGATCGCATAGACAGTAAAGATTTATCGCTTTGCTTAGGTTTCAGCTAGTCGGTACGCTGGCTTCCAAGTGGCATATGCTGTGTTTGGTAAGTGCGCTCGATGGTCACTTTTCCAAACTTGAATTAGGTCATATTAAAATTATATATATATATATATTATATATATATATATATATATATATATATATATATATATATATATATATATATATATAATTATGATACATCTTGCTTCTAAAGAAGTCAGCGATCAAAACAACTCGATTACATCCCTATCTCTAATCTTCATCATATTGAACTTCTCCTTACCGAAACAGGTTTCTTGATACACTTCACCGTTCTCTTCGCCATAACGGGTTTTATGAGTCTTGTGATACTCAATCCTGACATCTTGAAGAGTATTGCTTCATGGGCATGGTGAGTAAATGTTTTTCAAAATCATTGAATTTAAGCCTCATTTGCTCTAGTGAAATGTCACAGGAAGTATTTCATTGAAGCACTTTGCTATGATTTTGTTTCATTTTATAAAATCAATCAGCAAAGGCATACAGAAGTAGGGATTCCGAGATACAATTCTTGAATTCTGCTAAACGCTGAAAGCTGACTATTGAGTGTCAAAGTCAAGCCCGAATGGCGTCAGCATGTCTTTGTATCATTGTGGTAAACATATAATCTAGCCCATTATTCAAAGCAAAAGCTCGTGCTTCGTTTGATCAGGGTCCTTCTCCATCACTGGACCGTGATCGAATTATGTTAAGTGATCTGTGGTCTTTGCCACAAAATGTTCTGAAATGATTCTTCCGTGATTCTAACTTACTCTTTTTTGAAATAATTCAGATTTCATTCTGCGATTTAATCATTACACTCTTGTATTTATGCTATCATGTAACAAGTTAACTTTTTCAATGACATTCATCACCTAAATCGTGTCTTTATCGCAACATACTTGCCTTTTCAGGCCAGTTCTTCTGATCGGTCTGGCAATAACTCTGGTACAGTACCTGCTGGCGAGATTTGTCTTTTTGCAAGATCGTGGACGTGTCTTTGCACTTGACAACAGGTGAAATTTTTCTCTCGTAACCTCTGCATGGACAAACAGGACAAAGTGACATCTTCTCTGAGCAAAGCCAACCGCGTCAATGAACACAGCCAAATGGTTCACATTTGGCTTAGCTAGTATTTTCACCTCCTACCTTGTGTTTGCGGTGTCTGCTATGCCATAGCATATCAACATTGTCATATAAGTAGTGCACCAATAAGATATTACTTCTTACTTTGTGGTTTGCCTGATTATGACATACGGTATTATGTAACGACATGCAGACTTTCTCTGGCTATTACAGAGGTATACATCAACATATACATCTAAACAATATGCTTGCTTTTCGTGAAATGAACGGAACAGAAGAAGTTGGCCAACATATCAAAGCAGGTGTGATCTCACCATTTGTTGAGCAAATAGATGTGGCGGTGTCATGAAGAAACGTTATGCTTCAGATAAAGTTTTGCGATCTACCAACATGCATTTTCAAAATATTGTCACGGATACTAATTAAAAGTGCATAATTGTACAAAGTCAAATGAGAAATCAATGATATCATAAATCGTCCTTTTTCAGACGTTTGTTCCACAACTGTTCATTCTTTGCTTTCCTCTACAACATATACCTTGGATTCTTCTCGTCGCTGATGAGACTGTTCAAAGGGGTGTTCTTTGGGGCTCTCCTGTTTCCTCGTCTGGATCACAGCGTACTGCCGCGAGCCGTGGAAAGATTTGATCCTGGTAGGAACATACATACTGCAGTCAGTGCAACATAAATAACTGTTGTGGTAACGATTATATATTATGTCCAGTAGCAAAAAAAAAAGCAATTAAGTGAGATAGGAGATATTTATATGATCATTTAATTTTTGCCAAATAATGATACCCCCAACATGATAGACATTTCATTTTTACATAGAATATTTGAATTTGTAGTAAACGTTTTACAAAATGCCGTACAAGTAGTGCATTATCAGACATATTTTATCCTCTTTCTTTAAACAAGGTTTTCGTGCGTACGTTGGATTTCTGCAACTTGAAAATGCCCATACTCACCCAGTGTTGGTGTCTTTCTGCCGACTGCTGTTGTTAAGTCGACAAGTGGACGATAAAGAAGTTACTAAAGGCGAAGGACCCATCAACGCCACAACGGAAGACGCTCAAGGTGAGAGAATTTCATCGTCTTTGACATTTACATGGCATAGTCACTTCTTGCGTGTACAGCATCACAGTATTTCTGCTAAGGCTATGATTAATTTTTGAGCACCATGAGCTATTGTTACTACAGTAGTTCATGATGCTAAGTTTTCTACGTCATAAGGAAATAGAAATTTGAAACCCTAAATTTTGAGAAGTAAGTTAAGGTGGTAATATTTCGTACATTCGTGAATTCTTCAAACGAATAATTTTCGCTTCATCTGACCTCCTGAACAACATTTTAAAGATTTCTGTATAGATCAATGGCAATTTTCTGTTTTAGCCTCACTGAACGTCCTTCTCTTTGCAACGTTTGCCGCGGCCTTACAAGTCTTCTTTAAAAGAAGAAGAAGCGTTTGCAGCGGTTTTGTGTTGTTAAAAGATTGATCGGTGGTATGAAATCAATGGTCAGGGTCCCATATAGGATTTCGATATTCATCTCTTTATCATCTTATTTTCGTAGTCATTAATTAGGTCAGTATTCGTCATTCGGTTTACTGTGCCACCTTTAGTCTGTATATTCCGCACTTTCCATATTGATAGGTAAGATATTCCGTTCACCCTTAGCCAGTGAATTTGGTATATGTGTGAAAGCCTTATCGACGTCTTTATTTTTGTCAAGGTGAACAGATTTTCAGTCAGCATGAAGGACCACTGATATTAGGTCAAATGTCACAATATTTACTGAAAAAAGTAAACCTTCTAAGTCCATTCCCTGACATGAGAGTTGCCATGACATTGAAATGTTGTTGCTGATGGTACTTCTGTTCCGTGTCCTTTACAAACCGTCAGGTGCGAGCAAGTCTACTGGACACGACAGATGCCGAAGTTTACCTCGTAATCGTTGGTTCCTGGCTTTCACACTGATCCGTAATCCTGGTTTGCAACAACTACGTCATTCCAGGGACAGAAGACCACGACCGAGAGATGAAGACTTTGATATTGATCAAATCGTCATCGAAGGAATTGGCTCGACTATGAGTTAGTGCTCGAATACGTTTAATGTTCTCATTCTTAAGTTGTCTTCACCACAATTATATTCATGTATTCATATTTTGTTGGGTGACAATATTGTTTAGCAGAGAAGATCTCTCAATATGCCACCCGTTCCTAAAACCGTATGGTACATCGGACTAGATTATTGTGATTGTTGGACTCATAATCTCAGTGAGTATTTTTGCATAAATTTTCGCCTACTTTACTAATTATTTCTTAATCTTGCCTACGTTAAAGATGGCAAAACCATAATTTTTTGTTAACTTATGTACATGAAGGGATGCGTTAATCACTGTCATTACCGGACTCATTTACCAGGAGATGGACCTTTACCATCTACGGGATCTGTGCATCTCGACAAAGAATTTTCCTCCTTCCTATAACTTTGACAATTTTATCGGCATACTTGTTTTCACCTCAAACATTTTGAAGTGGATTTTTTTTCCCAAAAATAAGTAGTTTAACGTCTTATGATAGAGTAATTGTATTGTTGTGTGTGTCATACATATAACTAAGATGTTATAATCCATCATCAATTTCAAATTGTCATGTCCATTCATCATCCTTCAAATAAACTAATATGTATTGTGACGTCATTTTTCTTAATTTAATTCAACCTATTTCGTTTGTCAACACTCCTAATTTACTTAAACATATGTTGTTTTTGTCAGTTTCCTATTGAAAATTAACATTTGATTATGTAGTGTTTTAATTTTAATGTCGCATTTGATGTTTCGTCGATATGCAGTCAACGATTGTTGAGATGTATTAACCTTTTTACGACATATTCTGAAAATCTTGGAAGGAGTTACTTCTGTTATAGTAGTATGACTGTACCTTTTGTTTGCAAACTTTGCTCTGCAGAATTGTTTGCCATTTGTTTTGCCTTCCTAAGATGAAATGAAGTGGTCGATCCCTTAAGTGCCTTTCTCAATATGAAATT
>LD528617.1:0-11309 GCA_001465055.1 Ptychodera flava | reverse complement strand
GATGGCATTGTCCAAGATGTGTACGGGAAACCTTTAGAGGGCGCTATCATATACAGAGCAGAATATCCACTCGAGGCCATTGGTCATTCGAACGACACTGGGCACTTCATGCTTGAAGGTGTATGCGTGAATGACTATATATTGATTGTGGAAAGGGAAAAATTCGTCAGGGAAGTAACATTTTCAGAATCACGGAAGAAGCGAGACTTGGACTTGCTTACTATTGAATTGAGTCGACAAGGTACGTGACAGATTAGCACCGTCACATGTACTTTTGATAGAAACAGGACTGGAACTAATTTTGGATAATTGGAGCTTATATTTTTCAAATTTCTCAAAAGTGTTACATGCTTTATAGCTGAATGTTGCAATATTACAAATTACTCATAAAAACAAGTGTATAACTTAATAAGAAAAGAAGATTAGCTTGTATTGTAGATTAAATCGACATTACTTTACCATCCAATTTATCCCAAATTAGTTCAAATCGTGTTCAGATGATATTTGTATTGGATTTCAGTAGTTAAAGAGATATTGATAAAGTCTTCACAGCCATGAGGTTTGTTCAGCTTACCAAGTTTTGCTGCTTCACCGTAAAATTCGGCATATTTTTACTTGATACATCATAGGAATTAAGCATACTCAATCAAAATAAAATTCGAAAAATAAAAATTAGTTGAGCACTTTATACCGAGAAAAACTGAAATCTGCCGAGAATTTAAGGATTGATTGAGATATTGCAATCTTTTCACTCAATCTTTGTAGTTTGTCATATTTTTTGAACTATCTAATTCAAATGTCTTCGTACAAGTCAATGAAAACATTTATCAAGGGGGGGGGGGCAGTTTTACAAAATCTTAATCGACAATTATTATTCTCTTTCTCCATCCTGGAAAAGAACACATTGTTCTGCTGATTATAAATTAGGTTCCCAAAGAAAACACCCCAATATTGGTTTTTGAAATTCGTTTGTGTGATGTTACTGGAAAACCACGTTTTCTGTCTTGCTCAAATGAAGTTGTCACTCAGACTCTGGCGACAACATCTCATCGTAGGGTCTATGGCTGAGGGCTCTTTAGGGAAAGAACGATTTTTAGAGGGAGGAGGGTGCTGCAAGGAAACAACGCGGAGGATCATTTTTAATCTTTGACATGCTGCAATTTCTCGGGGAGTGTCGTTGTTGTTTGAAATTTTTGCGAGGTTTAAGTCATTTTTATTTCATTAAGGGGAAAGTTCTTTAAGGTAGAACGCACCTCGGGGACAGACATTCGGACTCTCAAACTTTTACAGTTCTCTTCTGATATACCACATGTGGCGTTTCATTAAAGCTCTTGGTGAAAGAAAACTTTTAACCGGCTTAGTTTTTTGAAATTCGAAATTTTTTATTTTTCGCCATAGAGTTAACACAGGGATGGCGGCCATTTTGAATTTCTAATATCGGTAAATCTTGAGTAATTTGTTTCTCTAGTGCCAAAATTTGCACAATGACCCCCTATTTTTATTCTTGATTTTGAAAGAAAATGATTGAAAGATTCCTTGAGGAAAGTTAGAGCAAAAGTTTAAGTCTTTCACTTTCGAGGTGCATATTACCTTAAAACTAAGATGTACTTCCTTCTGTTATTAGTGCACCCTCCCCTTGGTTAGAATTGCCCCGTCCCTTAGCAGATTAATTTGACCTTCATCCTCAGAATCACCGGTAATAACAGAACACCCACAGTCCAAAGTCCGACTACAAGGTCAAAGTGTAACTCTTTGTTGTGAAGCACATGGAGTTCCTCCTCCAAGCTATTATGAATGGTGAGTGAGTGATATTATAAAGACGTTACTTCGATGTTGTCAGTTTTATAGTATTATTGTTTATTGCATTATACGCTAAAATGTTGCAAAATAATCTGAAACTGACAACTAGCTTCGTTTAAATGGAGCGCAAAAACTGTATTTAATTGAGTATCCTGCGGTAGATATGTATTACTAAACGAGAGAAAATGTCCGTCTTCCTGCAATGAGTGATGTAAGATTATGTGAAAGCAGAAAGGTAGTGTAATCTGTAGGATAAGTCTTCTTTAGTTATATTCACTTACAACTGATTGCTTCACAGGAATATTGGCTGCCGGTAACCAGTATGTAATGGCAAGTCTGAAAGGCCCAACAGTAAATTTGGTAAACAGTCGCAACTTAAAATTTCTTAATCTTCATCAAACACTAAACATACTTAACATTTCCCCTGTTCATTTTCTCTTAGGTTCAAAGATGGCGACATTCTGAATTTCGAACAGTACTTTGAGAACTCGATGACGTTGACCAACCTAGAGTTATCTGACGGTGGTCAGTACACATGCAGAGCAAATAACGATGCTGGTGCACAATACTCGGAACCCGCAACATTGTTCATCAACGGTAAATTGTTCACAATTGCTCTCCTTTAGATCCGTTCGATATGAAGTCCCCAAGGTTTATTTATGTCACTCCGATCGTTTATGAAAATAACGACATAAATTTTTAAAAAGTTCCATCCATAGACATCGATTCTGCATAAACTGTTCCCCATAGGACTTAATAACATCATGCGATGTCTGTAAAATGTTCCTTAGAGTTTTGGCCTGGATGAAGCTTTGGTCAATTATAGGCTAAATCTCAGCTGTTTATGATTTATTTACTAATAGTGTGGCACACTCCGAGAGGGATACGCCTGTACTTTAAATTTGTGATCGCTGACAATTTTACTGGAAAATCTTGATAACACTGATATCTTGAGTGTGAGGTATATTAGCAGCTGTTAAGTCAACCTGCCCTGTAAGAAAGGATCACTTTTGGTCACTATTTAGGAATTTTTTGGAATTTTATACTTGGATACACATCAAAATAGACTAGAAGAGAAGTGTATATGAATGATTCTGATGCTATTCCACTTTCTGTATATTTGCATGTACCACCTTTTAAAATTTAATTACAAACTCCTGTATTTTATATGACGTCATTAGGAGCTGGAGCGGTATGCCATTCTAAGCCTCTTGCCTACATGATGAAGTTGCCAGAAGGATGTTCCTCTACTAGAAATGGAGGCTATTACAGCGTTGGAAGGTGTTCAGGAGAGAGATGCCCTGGTATGCTTGGAAACACAACTCAATGTACTGATGAAGAGGAATATTGCTGTATGGTAACTTCCACTGAATTGCACAGTGTTGAGTGTGACTTGTTCAGTATATCAGTGCAGGTTGTAACTGGTTGTGGATGTACTCAAAGTGGACGACAAACGATTACAGTGCGAGGGAGAGCGGCAGGTATAGGGGAGGACTCGAGCATTCCGCTGGTGGGCGGGTATATCTACTTTGGTGATGAAGAAGTGGGTCAGACAGATGGAGATGGCTTGTTTAATTTTGAAATGCCAAAAGGCACAAAGAAACTTGTTTTAAGATTTAAAGATCGCTGGAACTACTATGCTGAAACGGTAAAGGTGACGCCTTTGAACGAAGACCAATCTAGTGTTTATGTTGTGGTGCCACTTCATAGGAGGAGTGAAACCGTCACCATCCCAGGAGACCAACGTTCAGTCATTGTTCTCGGTAATGCAGATGGCAAGGCTAACTTACAGATTGAAGGAAACTCTTTTTACAAAGAAGATGGTAGTCTCTACACTGGCGAAGTAGAAGCTGACGTCACATTTTACGATCCCTCTGACCCTGCTGCTGTGGACGTCATGCCAAGTGATCTGACTACAAGAGACGTCGAGGGAAACTCACAGCCATTGAGAACATACGGTATGTTTTCATTGAAATTTGAAGACACAGATGGAAACAAGTTGCGAATTGACAAATTAATTCAGGTCTCTATCGATGCGTCAAAGGCTGGAATTAACGTGAATGATGTCGATGATAATGGTGAACACCGTGTTTGTTTGTGGAGATTGAATAGTCTCAGTGGACAGTGGGATGATATCGGTCCTCTAAAAATGTCACAAAGTGGACGACGTAGACGACAAAGTGAAGATTTCCTTATCGGAAACATATATGTAATCGGTTATGACACGGATTATTATAACTTCGATGTACCGGAGGCAAGGTTCATATGTTTCTTAAAAGTTCGAGTTTATGACGACAGCAACTTCAGTGGTAATCTCCAGAATGCACTTGTCACGGTGGTGGCAGCAGATCCCACCGATCAGTTTGGTGAGGGCCTACTGTATTACTTCAGCAGGTGTTATACGTCACAGGACGGCAGTGCTTGTTCGATGGCAATGTGTGACAGAAGTGGAAACTTATTCCAGACCTATGTCAATGCCAAGTACGGACTAGAACCTTTAACCCCAATTCACCCAAGCAACGTTCCGGCAGGTATCCATCCAGCTGTATGGCCGAATGACCTGTTACAATCCTTTATGTTACCGCAACCTGGAGATGAATCTGGTTTTGCGTCCATGGATGGCATCACACCCCAGTTGGCATATGACAATAGGGCCTACTTGGTATGACTGGATTTATGACGATTCTTACTATGATTATGATGTAATCGTGACTCAAGACTATGGTCCATTGTATTGGCAGTTTTTTGATATATGGACTGCAGAACAGAAATGTCTCTCCGCTGACACAAGTGAGAACTTTGTAGCCTTTGTCATGCCAGAAACAGGTTTGGTAGAGTACAATACAATTAATCAAGGAGAAGAAGACCTTCGAGACCCATTGTCTTGGTACGCCTACGAAGGAAACCAAAAGAGGGCGTGCTTCATCAAAATATCTGTCATTGGAACAGACGAAGGGCGATTTATCGTCTCCAGCATTGCAGGTGACGTACCAGAAGTTCAAGGCGAATCGTTTGGAGTCCGAATAGACAACTCCAAGTTCGGGGCTCAGCCAGGGATATCTGCTGCCTGCATCGAGTTTAAATGTAGCGGCCAAATACGAGCGGGAAATCCGTTAAGCGACCTACCACCAGGGAGTGCTACAAGTTATGGTGTAGATTTAACAGTCGTCGATATCATTCCATCGTATCCAAATTGCCAACTGATACCAAACACAGGTATTAACCCTGGTTTGACGACATTGGTGGCAAGTACAGGTGGAATCACCACTGCTGGCTCTCAGGTCACTTTTCAAGTACCCGATAACAACATCAATGGCCCAGCAACCGGCATCTACACGTTTACTGGACAAACTGCATACGACAATGCCTACCTGAATTGCCATGTTGGAGATGATGATGCCTATAGCTTTAACCCGACACCTCCAGATGATCCCTCTCTGGGCTGGGCTTTCCAGTATCAATGCTTGTAACTTAGACACAACCACGCTTGTCTTGAATAATTAACGAGATCTGAACACCGGGTATCAAGAGCTTTGGGAGATGTTACATCATTTAGAATCATCGTGAATTGGAGCACCATTTCCCTGTGAACTTTTTTTATCTTTGCAAACGTGTTCCGCTGTCAGCTGTTGTAGACCTTACGAGAAAGAAAAAAACCCATTTATTTTCATTTCCTTTAACACACCATCTCTACAAGACTCGTGAAGAGCAGCGTCAACATGTACAAGAACAGAGAAAGCGCTTCTTGATGAATCAGTTTTTCTTCACCGGCAGCCTGCAAGGAAGTAGATTTAAAGTCTATGAGTGTTTCAAACTGAGTGCAGAGTGGTTATGAATTGAAGTCTGACGTACTAACCCCGACGGGGTACCTAATCTGCCAGGTGCCAAACTTAAATAATTATTCAGTATAGGTCACGCAACAGTTGCGTTTTAGTTGTTGTAAATAAATGATACGCTATATGGATATTGTAAGTGAGGTATTCAAAAGTAGCATCAATTTACACTCATATGTTGTAAACAATAATTACTCATCTTTATATCTTTTACAACACTTGCTCTGAAACTTCGATTGTTTTAACCTGTGTTTCCCAAAACCATATGAAATGTTACGTGATGTCAACATATCTATGGAGTCTGTTAAAACATAATGAAATGCATTTGAATAATTTACATTCATGCATCAAATTGTCATCAGGTAGGCACATGTATAATGAATTGTAGGTTGTTTTTGTTTTCATAAAAGTAGTTATTTGTACATGCAGGAGATATATTTTTCTCACAAAGTAATGCCTTTTTTCTACGGATCACTGTCACGTTCACAAGCCAATATTATCTTCTTCCAACTATACATGTATGATTTTAAATTCTCAACGAAAGATTTTTCTACCACACAAGCATGCGTAACATGAAATCAGATTTTCTCCATCAGTAACGTTTAAAAGTTTAAAAATACTAGTATAAATGTACTCACAAGTATTGACAATCTTTAGAAAACCTATTACACAGAGTAAAGGGACTGTTGTTAATAGTTAATTGTCTTGCCATATATGTACTCTTCTACTGTGAAATTTCATTACATGTTTTGTGTATATTTTTATATCATTTTAGTAAACTCCATTTTACCGCCAATGTGCCTAAAATTATCATAGCATAAAAGATATGGAATTTGCCGGATGAATATAAGATTTCGGAATATAGTTATTCGTTCAGCACCGAAAATATTAGTTCTAATGACCATGTATTATTGTCACTCGTATTTTCCTTTGCCGATCGAAGAAGAAATTTAGAAAATAATATACATGATGCATTTATTGAATACACTAGCCTTTTCATTCCAAGTAATATTGAAGATTTCAAACTTGACTAATGTCGTGTTTTAAAACTGAATTATTAATCAGTAAAAACGAAATGAGAAAATATCCAGTGTTGTTAACCCTAAATAGATTTTATTAGCTTGTTGCATGTACAGCGGTATGTATAATCCTTGTCTTATGCATAAAACAAAACGTCCGACTTCTTCCATCACCAGTGGAAACATGTGCAATTGGATATTTTTAATCACAAGTGATGTACCGACAAGTTTAATCGAGATTTTAACAGATGTCTTGCACAGAATAAAGAAACCTTGTTAATAGTTAACTGCCTTGACATATAAATGAGTTTCTTCTTTAACCTTGTCGTTGCCTTCGCTATGTATATATCGTCGGTCTGACACCTGCCTGTCGATCAACTGTTGTTGAACTTCACATATCTGACTATAGGTATAGAACACGCCAGGTGAACAGATACTAAGACTTTCAAGTTTTTGCAATCCTGTGCTTGTATAATGCTGCTTTTGACATTTTCTACCTCATTGAGTACATGAAGTTTTCACCGCTTTGTCGTAAATCGACTTGTATATCCCCACAGATTTAACATATGAATAACATCAGTGCCTTATTTCAGATATGACAGATAAAATCTTTAGTTGATATGTTTCTCTATAATGTGAATTTCAATCGTGACCCTCATATTTTTTATTTTGAACGAGAGGTTTTTATACGTTTCCAGAGAAAATTGTTAGCAGAATTTGATATTTCTAAGTTTTCTGCAGTAAGACTACACATTCTTCCGTCGTATAAGATCTTTGTTTGAACATAGACCCTGTATGTTTTTCTCGAGGGTCTATGGTTTGAACTACTTGGAGTGTCGAGGTCTATTGATGATCGCTCTAAAACTATATAACAAATTATAATTTCCAAACATAGATGAATTATAGACTGTGAAAACTAGTCATTTGTAAAATACTCCTGATCAGATTGGTGACTTTCTTATCAGCACACACATGTATCATGAATGTTTCATGGATATGTTGCTCCTCGACAGAAATTTTACGAAATCGAATCATTCCTAGTCCCCAGGTAACTGGTTTAATGACAATAGGAGAGACTGTTGGTGGTTGGTCAACTGCTTCTTATAGGCCTCAAAAGTATTTAGCTAGTATTTTGTGTTTGAGGTTGGTGCAGTATGTGCTAAGAGGTACAGGACAGGTTTCTTAGTAGAATTCAATTGAAATCACACTCTACTCATAAGTCGTTCTTGGAAGGTTGCAGAATATATGTTCACATGTGCGTTAAAATCTTTCTCTTGACATATACAGAAGGTTTGATCTCACGACTGTGAGTGTGTCTAGGTAACGTAGATACTCTAACCTAGTTGTGCTGACCTAATTCTTGGTTTGAATATATTAATGTCACTTTAATACTGAAGAAATGCCATTCCACACCAGCACAAATCCTACGAGAAACAGTGGTTCTCAGCTGAAGATCGTGACTGTTCTGGCAGTGTGGCGAAACGCCAATCACATAATTTGCGCAGGTGATTTAGATCTTTTGGAGATTTGACCTTTCCCAGAAAGGATGGCACACATACAAATCTCTACCTACGCGATCAACTGGCTAAATAAGCAAACGATGGCCGGCCAAAATATCTAACGGATTTTTCAACTTTCAGATCAAATGTTTTAAATCGATCTCACTTTTCGCTTTAGGAGAAACCTTATCACAACAGTATTCATGCTAGTTTACAAATAATGGCTATACTTATTAAATAGTACATGATTACTCAGGGCATTGCGGATTATAACACGTTTGCCCGGTTCTTGACGGCAATGTTGCTGGCAAAGTGACGGCATTAAAACGTGTACCGGTACATATGAAGGTAAGTAATAAACTATTGTTTTTATTCACCATCACAGAAGCAACTTCAGATCCATCTAATAACTTACGATAACGGTGCATCGCATAATGAAATGTAGTACAATTTGGAATCTGCTTTCAATAATTACATTATTAGTTTAGATATATCGATGATCACAAATGTTTGAGCAGCCTAAATATATCAGATTAACTCAACAACATTTATCCAGAGTGCTTCGATAATAAATAGCAAGAAGCATTGTACCTTTATATATATATATATATATATATATATATATATATATATATATATATATATATATATATATATATATATAAGACTATACAATGTATAATAAGCTGTACGATTACAAATGGACTATTTTAAAGCACAAACTTTGCCTACTGAAATATATCTGATATAGAGATTTCAGAGTAAGATACGGCTTATAACCACAAAAACCGACGAGATAAGGATTCTTGGAAAGTGATTTAAGTTGGGTATAGAGATCTAACATCAAGGTATGACATATATCTCAAATGATAAGTAAATGCATTACAGGCTTTAACTTCAACTTACAACAATAACTTCATCACGGCTGAATTACGTCCACTGTGTCACTTTGGGTCAACCTTAATGAGTGTAGCATGCTATAGCAGTGTACACTTACCTATGCCGAACACGTGGTACCACAACGAAGCAGTGGTTCACCATAACCCTATTATTATTGTCATTTTTGATTTGTTTCTTTAATCTTGAACCCGGTCAATTATTTATTGACCTTGTTATAAAACAGTACATTCTATTTTCTACTTTAAAAGTCAGAGTTTTAGTGTCAGTTGAAGTTCATTTATTATTACCCGATATGAAAAGTGTTCTGGGGGTATCTTATATTAATTGCGTTACCAATGAGTGAATGGTGCAAATTTTACATAATCGACTTAACAGGTAGATATTGGGGTTTAAAAATAATGAAACAAAGAAAGCAAAAACATAACACCACAAGACATCATACAACTAACAGATTAAGGTTTTTAACAGACTCTAAACTTTAACTTGAACCAATGCTCCAAGGAGTGCGCTTATGCCACTATTGAAATATACTCTATTCAAGTCACAACTACTAGGTTTTCAATCTTCTGGCACGTTTCATAATTTTTCTCCCGCTCACTGACCCTGATGCAGTGAAGGACTTAGGAGTAATAGTTACAGCGAGGTCACTTCCAAATGCTGGTGTCACACTTCCAAATGCTGTACATAATGCGGATACTGGTGGCGCTGTTGACATAGAATCCAAAGAGGTCCTACTATTAAGATTTCCAAATGTGCTTGTGGAACCAAAGACAGATGTACCATGCATTCCAAACATCGTTGCAGGAATGGGTCCTCCACTCAGTTTTTCTGCCGTTTTAGTTGTTGATGGTGTCGCTGCCGGTGTGGTACACTGAATAAATACACTTGAATTTATTTCGGTAGATGCACAATTACCTGTCCTCGACACACTGAGAAAATTTTTGCAGCTTGCCGACCCTTGAGATTTCCTGTGATCTACATTTGCTGTTGACGATTGTGATTTGTTGTCAGACGGAGAAACCTTCTCGATTTCCGCCCCTGTTGTATCGCTGTCGTACAAAGTACTGTTTCCAGAGTCTTTCGGACTGTGCTCTGTATCTTGGGATGCAGCTGCAAAGTTGAAGCCATTAGTATCTTCAGAAGTGGATTCAAGCCGGATTAACGTCAACATTCCAGTCGTTAGTTCCGTTTTGGTTGTAAAACCTTGTTTGCTGAGATGTTGCAAAGCATCCTTAAAAATCAGAAAAAAAAGAAAGATTAGTTAGTACGGGTAAAGTTTGAAAACAAACATTTCCTTTCAATTTTGTATAGCTACATCAGTGTGGTGTAGGATAACGACGGAAAAAAGGTGTCAGTTTTTACTCAAAAATCTAGTGCTGTTATTGAATTTAAGATGTCATGTTACAGCATTCTGTTTGGAGCCAGAATTCAACATTTGTGAAAAAAATAATAGACTTAGCCATAAGATTAATGTTATAAAACAGTACTTACTGCTAATTATCAAAAATGCAAAATGCATCTGCGACACATATCAAACCTTGCTAAATTCATTACAGCAAAACATCTAAAATTACAGTAATGAGTATAATGAGAGTCAGTGTCAACCAGCATAAAGCCTTAAAGGCAATTCTTTCATTGCACCATGCTTACACTTTTAACCTATACTTTCTTTTATCTTCATTTCTGTTATCAAAAGCGCGAGGGCAATTATTTACTGCAACGATTCACTATAGCAACACTGTAAAAATTACATTACTTATGGCATATGCTGCTAGTGCAGGAACATTTATGTGGCACAATTTGTTCATGAAGGGGCAAAACCGAGAAATGTTTGTATACTGCATTAGAACATTATCTTTCTCTCATTACATACTTAACCGTTGATAAATGAGCGATAAAGAGCAGACACACTCAAGATCGATGCATAATATGTACAAGTTGCCATATTTCAAGTATCGTATTTCAAGGTATAAAATTAATGACTTTGTTTACATAATCACATAAAAACTGTTTGCAATGTTATCTGGTATTTCACATAGAGGTTTCAATAGATAAACAAGCTACCCCAAAACTACAGTAACATTGCAATCGTCTCGTAATATCGCTTTTCAATCACAGTAAATTACAATTTTGCCCAATCCCTAACTCACAATGCAACCAATCCAAATACTGACAGTGTGCATTTAACACATATTGAATGGCTAGGGCGTCTTGCTGCTGCCACACACCAGGTCAAAACGAATTATCCATGACCTTTG
>LD527604.1:4393-16738 GCA_001465055.1 Ptychodera flava | reverse complement strand
TCAACGCATTTTAGAGAGTAGGCTGGCAGGCATTTGTCAAAGAAATAAAGAAAGGAAAACAAATACAATCAGGTAGATTTACAGGCATCGTCCTTTTCATTGAACAAAAACACAAACATCGTGGAAGTCTCTGCAGCCAAAGTAAACATGTCGGTGTGAGTCACACAGACCAGTAAATAAATTTTATTAACATACCTACCCGCAATAAACGTCAGAAAATGACCTGGCGTTTTATAAAAATAGGCAGCGTGGTAAATTGCATAGACTACATATAGCACAGCGCAAAATGGAATTGCAAATTACAAAGTCCGTTGGTGAAGGTTTCTACAAAGTTCATTCATAAAGGTTACCGAAAAACATGAGTGAATTAGACCAGTGGAGAAAAATGACTGTCGTATTTTCGTGATGAACTGATCCGCGTAAGGTCAACACAATAAAGAAAGTGAGGGCAGAAAATAAAGTTGCCGTACATGTAGTAAGTTTGCCGAGGCTGAAAATGTTCACCTGATGGATTTTGACTCGTTTTCACGATTTCGTTCAGCATTTCAAGTTTTGCTGCGATTTTAAGCAAAAATCAGCAGATTACACAGCAAAAGGTTTTGCTTTCATCCGAGGGATATCGCATAATTTGTCAGTGAATGCCTCTAGTTTAAAGACAGCAGCCTAAAATATTGATGTTAGGTATCATTGAAAGCTTATATTTGTCTTCTTCGCCGATTCGTTTGCACGTAAACTGTCAATATTCAATATTCAAACAGTGTGTTTATATTTTGAGTCCGTAGATTCCTATTCCTCTTATTATGCCGAAGTCTGCCATTTGGTATCGTGCACGCTTACTGGTTAAATGAACATAGCCAAGTATGTGTAAAGTATTACTATCAAGTCTGTCAAATTGACTTTGTGCTAAATACATCAGTTGCAATATTAGAGCAATGATTATTGTGTGCAAAATTTTATTCGAGCATATGAAAAGACAATATTTAAAAGTGCTCATCGTTGGAATTACTCAGTACCTCAAAGCAATAACAAAATTTGAGAATGTCGAATGTTAAGATTGGTTTAAAACTCACATTACCCAATGTACAAGCTCTTTCATCTCTGATATTTATCAACTTTCCTGAGTACAGATGATGTAATTAAACAGTAGAGCAATATTGAGTCATCAAATAGAATTAATACATTTATCGTAAAGTAGATGCGTCAACATAGGTATCTAACATCGCTGGAATATACTATCTACACACACGAGATAGGTTTGGATGGTCACGTGATAGGTAATAGTATCATATCACATTACGTGCTGAGTGCCACCTACTTCCTAAAACACTCAAGCGCTTTCGAAAATTGACATCTCTGCAAGGTAACATTAATTAGCGGATGTAAACGAAAACTAAAATGTAGTGGTAAAATTGGAGGAACTCACTCATAAGTAGTTGCAGTTTCAAAATTTGCGCTGAACTGGTAAAATATCTTAAACTTTAAATAACCAGTAAGAAAAATCATGTCAGGCATTACAAACATGTAAACGTGGATAAGTTGATATTGTCAAAAAACACGCTTTATACTTAAAATATCGTCTATAACTCTATCACACGGTTCACAAACAGTGTGTATTTGCACAACAAACATGCAGGGATATTTACAGTGAGTGGATACAATGACAAATTGAAATACACACGTGGTTGTATGTATGTATGTATGTATGTATGTATGTATGTATGTATGTATGTATACGACCTGTATGCGTAATCACTGTTTTCCTAGATGGACGTAATATCGATATCGTTCGGCAACGGTGCCACTTTGTTTCCCTGTGGATGAACTCTAGTAGTCGCCGCTTCTATATCATGATTTCCATGTACGGTAAGCTCTTTGACAACTGTCACTTTGTTCGATCGTGATTTACATAGCCCTATCAGAGCTACCGCGACCATGCAGGCACAAACAGTAACAGCAAGTGCGGCGATTGATATTAAAACCATCACCAATTTATAGTGAATGGGTGAGTTTGACGGCGGATCAGTCAATTCTGTTCCCCCATCGCTCACGGGAGGAATCGTCGTCGGATAAGTCGACTCCCTCCCTCCATTGGTTGAAGTATGGTGAATAGTTAGATCAGTGGATACGGTCCCTCTGCTGGTCACAGTAGGGAATGTAGTAGGATGGGTCGTTTGTACCCTAACGTTGGTAGGAGTAGGGACACTAGTCGGTTCAGTAGATGTTGTCCCTCTGCTTCTCAAAGTAGGGGAACTTGTAGGATGAGTCGTGTCTACCCTAATGTTGGTAGGAGTAGGGACACTAGTTAGATCAGTAGATGCTGCCCCTCTGCTGGTCACAGTAGAGAAACTAGTAGAATGAGTCGTACCTATCCTAGAGTTGGTAGTAGAAGGAACGCTTGTGGGATCAGTAGATGCTGCCTGGCTGCTTGTCGGTTTAGGAACACTAGTCGTATGAGTCGCGAAACTGCTGGTCACAGTGGTGAAATCAGTCGTCATTATTTGCGTCGGGGCATCGAGGTAACTCTGCACGATTGCTGCAGAAACGACGTTGGAAGGCGAACCCTCGTTTCCGGCGGCATCCATCGCCCTGATGCAGAAGTAATAGGTCACGTTGTCGTTCACTCTCGGCATTTGCACCGTGACCTGTTCATCTGACCCGAAAGGCTTTGGTGCCATAAGGTTTCCTTGTGTGATGTTCTGGTTCGTTACTTGTTCACCGATTGTAAAATTCTGTGAAATAACACTGAAGTTCCTATCGTGACGCAAGTCATACCAGTCGGCTATTGTGAGAAAGAACGAGATGTTTGTTGTAAAACAGCATTGCTCTTCGTAATATTTGAGTATGCAGAGAATCCTCTATTGTAAGGCCATGCATTGAGTCATTGATTTCTTATCAGGTTAACCGATTGATTTATTGATTAATTGATTCTTTCTATCTAGCCAAATATCTGTCTGTCTATCTGTCTGTCTGTCTCTGTCTATCCGCCCGCACACTCGTCCGTCGGCCTGTTACATGTATTTCGTATTGTTGTGCCCTCTATGCTGAGATCCCAGATTTAAGCAAACACAAAAAGAATCAGATAGAAAGGTGGCGTATGATAATTTGTCGATGAATATCGACAGACTAATAAAAACAAATTGCAAAAATGGACAGGATAGCTAGCTCGCTAGCAAGATAGCAATCCAGATAGCAATCCTGATAGATAGATAGATAGATAGATAGATAGATAGATAGATAGATAGACAGACAGACAGACAGACAGACAGACAGACAGACGGACGGACGGACGGACGGACGGATGGATGGATAGGTTGATCGATTTCTATGTAGTTTGATAGGTATAGAGGGTGTCAGTGTGTTGGTCTGTCAGTGGGAGAAAAAGAAAGAAAATGTGTGATGTTTACCTGTTCCTCTGTCAAGGTCATTGCCAGGTGACGTCCAAGCAAGAGATATTGTCTGATTATCATATGATATACCAACCACTCTGAGATCTTTAATTCGAGATGGTGGCAGATTGTCGCCCGGAGAAATCGTCAGCGGTGCTTGAATGACGCCACCAGACACGACCCGATTGAACTGTCCGACCAGATCAGTGTAGTTGGTTGTGCGGTCAACTGGAGTCACTGAACGAAATATTAAAATATACGGGAAAGTTGATTAAAGAAAATAGAAAGTCATTACAAAATAATCTTTAAATGGACTGTGTAAGCGGTAATTTGAATTTTGTGCAAAAACTTTCAACAACAATAATTTGTGACATGGGCAGATCGAAGTTCAAAGTGACTATGTAGAAAAGAGCTAGAACGTTGATTTCATTGAGCGAGAAGACAACTATCTAGATACGAGCAATTGAAAGTGATATTTGACTGCTCTCAGTGACTCTTCTGCGCACGTTCTCCTTGACTTTGTCAAACTCGTTCTCTATGCGACCACCAATGCTTGATTAAACAAATGTAAGCTTATGGTCACAGAGTTATGCTTTGAATCATTGACAACAGGTATGGGGATGTGTTTGGACGGCTGGTGTAATTCGTATATGCAGTGACATTTTGGTGAGAGTGACCACACCGTTTGCTTAGATAATGATTCACATTCAATTATTTCGACTGATTGGAAGGTAATGATTTTCGCCACCTTAAATGGCTTTTGTCTTGTGCTGATGGGTTGGGGGCGGGCGAACTTCATAGCATCGAAATGAATTGTGGGTAAAAAGATGACTTCTCACCGCAGCAAGAGTTTGAGATAGTGATGTCATAAAATACTTTTAACACAAATGTTATCGCCGTTATGGCACAGTGCTATGTTCGTGAAACTAGTTCATTCACCCATCTTTTCATCTTTTTAGGCATTTCTTGTATCAAATTCAAGTCGAACCTAATCTTTACTTTTGCCTTCTGCCATGTCATCTTATGTGTTTTACCTGTAGAAATCCGCCATATTGAAACTATGGTCGAGCGTCTGAGATTTTTATGACCCACATTAGGTGGGTATGGTACCGAAAATTGTCTGACACTTTCTGCGAAAACGAAATATATTAGATTCTACTCACGTCGCAAGATAGGTAAGACACTGCTGTACATTGTTGAAGCAGGTTTGTGACCGCTGCCACTTGCCGAAATTTTGATGTTGTACCGACAATGCGGACACGTCGCTGTCACGAAATCCATGAAAACACCAGAGTAGACCCCGTCATTTGGGGTGACGTCAGTTCCTGATAATGAAATGATTTGTGTGTATTTATTGATTAAATGTACGTTTTACACTTAATATGCCAAACTTATCTTGGGAAATCTTACCTGCACTGTAAATTGCCACTCAATGCAGATTGACCGAACTCATTATGCAATATTATTGAAAGGTATTCTGTTTCTCCTTTTAAGTTAGTTGCCTCCAAAAACATCAACAAGCATAACTTTATATCTTTCCAGCTCCACTTAAACAAACTATTTCGTGCGGACAAATATCCGCGTCCATGAAAAATGATAATATTAATTCTTGATTTTTTAAAATATAAATTGCACAGATAGGGCTACCGTATACTAATTCTTGAGAAAACACACATACATGTACACACAAACACACTCTTACACAAGATAGCAAAGGTCACAGACTAATTTTTGTACGTCAATGAAGACCATACCTGCTCCATTGTCGAGGAGATTTACCTCTACAGGTGGGTGCGTACGCGGCCTTTCGATCGTTGCTACGACAACTGCGTCAAGTATAGGTGTGTATCCCTGGACAACCTGAGCATAGATGCTGACCGCGGCGGGCTCTTCTGTGACGTAGGAATTACTGAGAGAGGTCGTGACGCGTACAGGCTGAGCGTTGTCAACGGCAGTGGATTGTATGGATACCTCAACTGCCTGTGGAGTACCCCTGACGTCATACAACCACTTTCCAGGCTGGGTAAGTGGACAAATATATAGATAGTTGATTTACTCGCAATCAAATATCCTTTGCAGTGATGTTTTCGACTTGGTGAAACGACTGACTAACAAAGCATATACTGTTTGGGAAAGCCGCAATTTGCATAGCACGTGATGATCTTCAGTAACTCAATTGTCCGGGTTGTAAAGATCAAACTTGACCTTCTGAGTCTTATTTGAAAATTATACAGGTAGTATAAAAGCTTACCTCAGCATCACCGATAATCTCGACAGAGATGGTTTTCTTTGCATCGTCTCGCCGGTATTCTGGCGAGCTACCGTCAATGACGCTGCCATTCGGCCGCTTGACTTCAACAGAAACCAGTGACGTTGACCACAGAAAGAAGAACTTCAAGTCTTTGCCGATTGTTTCGTCGATTAAAACGGAGCCGTTGAAGGGCAATATCTGTTTTGAACTGTGCAACTGGAAGAAAAAATAACTATAATGTTTAATTTCGCAGCCTTACAATAAAATGTAGTAATGACATCAGGTCTAGTAACTTCTGATGTGGATTTTATCAGGCACACAACGTACCCTTACGCCTTACCTTCATTATTGTCTCAGTAACACTATTAAATGTTCCATTTTTGACTTTGCAGTCATTATTGTAAAGTTTTGTAGTAATTTTGCCGTCTAGAAACTATCTTTCACCCTAATGCTGCGGTTTTTTATGCAAAACAAAAAACGAGATTTACGGCCTGGGAACACTTAAGTTCGCTAAACAAAATTCAACATGTGAATTACTGACGCATTGCTAGATCAAGGAATTCCAACGAAAAGAAATTCATTGGTGTCATTGACACTGGTATATTGGTCAGCTAAATATAATGTACCTCGATGGGAACATCGGAACTTGCACCGAGTCTCAAGGATATGGTGGCCGTCAGGGCGTCATTCAGACCGGTAGAGTCGCTGGTTTCTGCGTGATAGAATGCTAGACCCCCGGTGTCTTCGGACAACGCCATCAGTTTTGCATCGGCGGCTGCACTGAAGGCAACTGTGTCTACCAGGATCCCCTTACTGATCAGCGTTGGCTTCTCCGATTCGATATTCGGGGGACTCGAATTCTCGGCACCATCAGTTATCAAGATAATGATGCCACCACTTGCACTCTGCCCACCGCTTTCTAAAACCTGCACCAGGGAGAAAATGAAACCGATGACCAATCAGGCTCCACTTTGATGAAGAGTTGCATAATCGACGCAAGAAAAATATGTCAATTTCGATTTCTTTGCATTAGGCCACGCTTCAAGGACCTGCCAGTCTTTGAACAGTGCTAAGACAATAACGTACAAAATTTACACACACCAACCGTGTGGCATATAATGCTCCAGCCTGACGAATGCCGGTGTTTTATCTAAGCAACGATCACTACTTCAAGAGAGTGACGGTAACATGCTGTGAGACTAATAAAAGGTCAGTTTGACTACACCTGTATGTCATATCATCGTATCATTTTATATTTAACGACTTTGTAAGTTTGCTCTAACATTTATACTATAAGACGCGCATGCGTAGATTGTTTTTTTCTCTTATCAGAATGAAGGGTTACGAAAGAGTAACGAAGATGACAATGTTTACCTCTGTTGACCTTATAAGGCCACACCCGATGCAGGTGCTTCCACGAGTAACGGTCGGTAGGCTGTTTGCGAGGAGGTCACGATCTTGTGTCGTTCGTAATTCTGTCAGCCCTACCAGTGTTGTCGCGGATGAGCCGAACTCGACAATAGCGACGAAGTTATCATCTGGGACAGTGGCTCGGACATACTTGCTGGTAACTTGATTCATTATGCCGAGTCGATTGTTCTAGATTTCAAGAAGAAAAAACGAATGACATGCCGTTTGCCGAAAGTACGTTGCAATTTTCATGATCTGATACTTTCTTCAGCGTACTGATCTTCAAGAAATAGTAGAATTATAACACAAAGATACAGGAATACATGATTAACATAAAGCTTAATCTGTGGAATCACGATAAAAATCGGATTTTTCTGTTTTCCTACAAAGTGTTTATGAAATGTCTTTATGAAATGTCAGTGCTCCTTAAGTAGTGACCGATGAAGATATTTCTAAATTTTCTAAGCCAATGTCTTTCGTGAAGTCAACATTTTGCACGGTGTCAGTTGCATTTTAGGACAAACCGTGACTTCACGTACTGACGTCTCTCTCTATGATGGTGTCATGCATTAGAGTAATGCATCGCAGCGTTAGGAACTTACTGTACTCATGCTTCCAGAGACATCTAGCAGTAACACTATGCGTAGCGGAGCTGATTTGACAACAAAGAATGTCGGTGCCGTGTCGTTCACGTGTCGAGGGGGGTTGTTGCCATTTTTGAAGTCGTCTGATTCCAGCATGACGTCCCAGGCACTCCTGTACGAACACTGTATGTTCTGCTGACTGGGAGCCCTGGGATTATGAAATGACCTTGGATCACCTTGGATATCGCTGTGACAGAAGTCAACTACCTACGGCGGAAACAAGATTAATATTTAAAGCTGTTGTCACAAATTGATGTAACTTTGTTCGGAGACTTTATACATAGGTAATGTTTATTGTTTTTAAGATTTTGGTAAGTAAGTAAATAAGTAAGTAAGTAAGTAAGTAAGTAAGTAAGTAAGTAAGTAAGTAGGCTAAGTAAGTAAGTAAGTAGGTAAGAGTGAGTGAGTGAGTAGCAGGTTTTAAGTAAGTAATTAAATTAATGAATGGATAAACGAGTGATTAATAAGTGAGTCTCCAGTCCGAGTAGTCAGATAGTAAAAGGAAAATACTCAATGATAGTGGACAAACGGACAAATTACAGACCATGACGTGTATGTTCATGTTATGTCCTCAATGGCGAAAAAATCTTCGTCATCGGCGAGAATATTGTTAATTGCTTAGTTCATATTGAAACGTGTTTGATTACGTTGGAGCAGTCCGCCACCTAAGGTATTATTTGTCCAGTATGCTGATATGCAATATCTATGACTTATAAATCCATTTAATCGATGTTTAAAGGAAATTTCGGGCGAAGGACAGCAGAATAAAGGTATATACAACGCCGTTTTCTAATATTGAAGTAAGAAAGTGACTGTCTGTCAGTCAGGAAGTCAGTCAGGTAGTAAGAGAGTAAAAACACAGAATTTCGCTTCATTACCGACTCCAAGTAACTCATGGACATGTAAGACCCGGTTGCCAGGCTGTTGTCAAGGGCTGGATAGAAACGACAATCACTGCCAGGCAGCTGGCCTCGTTCTGGGTACAGGTTACAGCGCTGACCTGTCTTGTAATCGTATTCCTCGCCGGTCACGTACTCCGAACACCGCGTTGCTTGCACACGCCTGTTCTCATCCAAGTAGAACCGTTCCTCATCGTTTCTAGCGTACTCGTCGAAGAGTCCCCATCGCAGGTGTCCCCACTCATGCACGATGACTTTACCTGCGGATAACAAACAAAGGCACTTTTCACACTAGAGTACTGTTATAAATCGAATCGACACTCTTGCGAGATGTAAATCGGCTTGTTTTTGTTGCGACGGATCAGATTGATAATTTGGCATGTCGGCAACACTGGCACGCTAGAAAAGACGCCGAAACCCTTATGAATAGAAAAGAGTTTTGCGAGATTGTGTTTTAGAATTAAGAATTAAATTTTAGAATAGGTATTAAGGTAGATTGTTTCTCAAAGTTTACGAGGGTCTATGGTCTACTCTGTCTTCAGTATTTACCTCTTTATGTTTGCAGGTGCACACCAAGTAGAGTGAATATTTGGCTCGAATCTTACCTGGATCTCCGTATTTGTAACGCGTCCATTCGGTGTCCAGAATAAATTTATCTGTCAAATGTCCATACTCGGCTTCATCCCCGCACGAGCCGAATTGGTTCGTGTACGGCGATTCTCTGCCGACGTGCTCGTGCCGCGTGACGATAAAGTTGGCGGTGTCGAATATCTCCGATGTGGCTGGTACGCTCGGAATGTTGGAACTCCATGTCTTCGGCAGCAGTATGGTGATTTCCTCGAAATAGGCTCGCTGGTGTGTGGCACGGTGTAAGAGATCCGAGGCGTTCGTGAAAAGTTCCTGTTAAGGTTTAAAATTAGATGTTATGACAGGCATTCCCGGGGGGTGCAACATTCCATTACTGTTTTGGGCATAAAATCCGTGTTATTGGATCGATCGTACAATTATTCACATTGATATATTGTCAAACATACCGCTTCCTAGTGTAACGCTCTCCGCTGTCTATTGACTCGCAGCGAGGTATGTATGTCCCCTGCAGCGGTTCCCCCGTAAACAAAGGAAAACTAATTTATTGCTACATTTACGATCATCCTGCGATCGATCATCACTAGGTTTCGCAGGTGCGACTTCAGGGATTGCGTGGAGACGGTGATAAAGTGAAGAATGTGGGGACTGTGTTTGCAACGAAAATATAAAAAATAAGGGGAGAGGCCTCAAACAACATGATAACGTTAGAGTTATAAAATGAATAATCACTTCATTGTCCTGGCTGTCAGTTAAAAATACACAAAACATTTGAGACAGAATCAGAAGGCAGTAACAAAACAGTGGAATCAATAAGTTGACTGGAATAATTTGTGCTCCTCCTGAGGCTTAATACAAACATAAAATAGTTATACTACTTGGATAAATGAAAGAAAAAAATATCCGGAACACAAACACTAGAACGCTGGATAAGTTTTCGCAGATCTACAAACCCAAAAAGCATGATCATACTCTGAGCGTGTATCGGAACAGTCAAATGCAGCTTTGTACAAGAATCCTTCTGTCATTGACTCAATTTTCAAAAATTTTATAGTATTTGCGATGATGAGAAAATATGCATTGTTTCCTGATCTAAGGCCGTCAGCTTCACCACACTGACTCTCGGCAAGGCAATCATCCAGTTCATCGCCTAGCATACTGAGACTATCGCCAACTGCACAGTCAGATATAAAGATGATATAAAGGTGTGACAATCTATTTACTCATATTGAGACTTCACCAACATGAAAATATCTGTGTCACTGAGTTCAAGTTCTTGTTCCAGGGGGTATTGTATCAAACGCCAGGCACTTAGAATAAGAACGCAACAAGAACATCTCGATTAAATACGGTATGTTCATCGAATAATTGATAGTTAAAAATAATATATTCTATGATGATGACAAGTAGAACAGTTTTAACACGGCGCTGCTGTGTTTAAATAACCCGTCATTTCAATTGTGCTACATTGTACTGAAACAATCCACCCAACCCTTGAAGATCAATGTTAATTGCAAACCAGCAATCAAATGCACTAAAATTTCTAAAATTCGAGGCCGTGATGATCACATACGTTAAAGTGACACAAAAACAAGTACACCAAGTCTATGAGACAAATTAACGGTGACAGAAGCATAGGAGGAACTAGAAACTACTAATAAGGCCAAGAAGGTTCCGCATGCACGAACGTTTTGTCGAATCGTGCCTTATCGGACACGGAAGTTCGTATTTCGTCTTGGGGATGAACCGTTTAACGGACGAATTTCCATTTTTGGAGCATTTCCTAGTAACTATTCAACAACGTTTGGGAATGTTTTTTTCTTTTTCGCACGGAAACATACGCATGCAACCAGTGGTATTTACGCCATAACAATATTGAGAAAGTTGAAGTCACTGGAAAATGAGCGAAAATTTGAAAATGAAGAGATTGTGCTTCAATGTGTTGATGTATTTGGCCATTGTTCGTAATTGTTATCAATATGCCTTTGTATTGTAACAATAGAAACTACTTAAATAAATGTACTGTGAATTGAAGGACCACACCCTCAGTGTATGCACTTGATAATGCTGTTGTCAATCCCCCTGTAATGTGTTTATCAAATGATGCTCTGTAGTCTTGTTTGTGTGAAAAATGTTGCGCTCCCTCGCACTTTGTTTTTCGCAGATATTTCAGTGAGTATATTACATTCATTCCAACACGATTAATTTATCGATAAATAAAACGCTTAATGTTCAACAGTATAGGAGTGCACTCAAGCTTTACCATTTTCTGTCTCTGCGTTAATTTCATGACTGATAGCCTTTTGATAGCGAAAAATCAAGTCCGAATTTTAAAAACAAAATCAGTAAAACAACAACAGCAAGAGCAACAACAACAAAACCAAAAATGGAGATTAGTCTACGTGGTGGAACACTTGGGAGCAAGTAGGCCAGCAATGGTAAAGAAAAAAATTATGACTTTACCTTCAGTGTCTCAATCAGCGTGGCGTTTTCTTGGACGTGTTCACTGATTGCCACCACGATTCCCTTATATCCATTTGTCTGGAGTGATATTTTGGATCGTGGAAGCAGAGCGTGAGTACCAGCAATATACAGAAGTACGGCAAGCAAAATGTGATTCAGGCGACAATGCCTCCGATCAGAAAACATATTAGTGTCAGATCTGAACAACTTAGGACGTTTCGAATCGACGAGATAATGATAATTGGGGGATGAAAAAACGGAATATATATAAAGGTACTAAATGGCAATAAATTATGTGACGTAGTCAAGGTGTCCACGCCGGTTAAGGGGGAATTTTCGCAGACGGAAAATTCATCGAACGAGTCCTATTATTAGCGCTCTTAGTTACTCATCTTTATGCAAATGTTGCTAGAATTCTTCTGGCATCCATTGTCTTATTTCTCACAATACAGCATTATGAAAAACGTCCGTTATGATTAATTTGTGTACACAGATGATGTAATCTTCTGAAGACGAACTGCTCACGGAAACAAGACAGCGCGGGACTTATTTATTGGCATGTTGTGACGATATTTTATATCCTGCAAGCGAAGGGTATTTTTATGAACTGCCAAAACTTCTTGCGAACAACTTTCTTTGAAAAGCCGAGTTTCGCATCGGTCTTGAAGTATTCGATGGGGATTACTACAAAGGCCGCGTTATGTTTT
>LD527599.1:0-26095 GCA_001465055.1 Ptychodera flava | reverse complement strand
GATCAAATTTTGTGAAATTTCAACATCACGTTCTTTCAATGCTACACAAATGAGATATTAATTTCATAAATTAATATAGTTTTCGAGTTATATGAATTTTTTATCATCAATACTAAAACCCAGGCTTTTTACCTAGAATACGTACCCCTTCATCCTTCGAATAAACTATTGCTATCATACTAAACTTTAATTTTTTTCTCTTTGAAAACATTTAGTATGAGGGGGTTTTCATGTCGTCTTTGATAAGACATATATTGCTTTGAAAAAGAGTGTTGCCTATACAGGTAAATGGAACTCCACCTTAACCACAATGTACACTGTAAGAGACATTCAATGTGATACTACTGACGCCTTTGTTTCACATGATACATTTTTTTCTAGGGTCAGTAAATTGGCGGAAAGCAGTTTGATGGAGGAACTGCGCTTATGATTATTGGTTTTCTGTTCATCGCTTTCATTTATGGCAGGGTAAAAACAAAACTCCTATTTCCAACGAATGCATAGCCAATGTCATAAGAGGAATTAGGTAAGCGATGAAGTAAATGCCATGCAAAATTATGTGACACTTGTTTTGCAGAATGTCAGAAAGTTGGAAACAAAAAACACCCCAAACAAACATATAATTCTTAGGAACAACAATGAACTCTTCCTGGCCCTATTATGTCTACCTATTCAGTTAAAGTGGATTCCCAACGTTTATTAAGCGTTTCTGTGACGACGCCACAAGGCACTGAATATGGGTTACGTTTGAACACGCACTATTAAAACTCAATGTAGTTCAAAGGGGAAACTCTCTCCCTTCCCCTAGACGTTTACTTTGGAATATTGCCAAACTTTCTTGATTGGACTCCAGTGAAATCTTTTACTGTTGCGTATGACTGAGTCGATCGGAAATATTCGTTATCGACATTGTTCTTTCGTCAGGTTGGTGAGAAATTCAATCGTCGAAAGTGAATGTAAACTTTGGGTGAGTATTTCAATTTCATTTTGTCGAACACTTGTAGAAGTCTTTCATTTATCGATGACATAGGTTGAGCAAGTTCGCGCCTTGTTCTACAGTATCGTCTGTTTGTTGGATTTTCTGATGACATGCTTCGAGATAATGACGATTAGTGAAGCGTCAATCATCGAATGCCTCAAATAGAAGCAGTTCTGTGTCATGTTCGAGTAGCTAGGGTTACAATGTTGGAAATATCACACTGACGAAAGCTCCTTTTCTGAAAGTTACTGATCCAGAATTGTTGAAAACTTGAACGAGAGACTGTGAATTTCAAATAAATCTGTGATTTGTAGATTGAAATACAAAATTAATAACAATGGTGCCTGCGAGTAGACTTGTCGGTGCGCACATGACTTCACACTTAACTTGACGTGAAAGAGTTTATCAAAATACTTCGAAACACGGTAGAGGGACTGCGTTCGAAAGCTTCTCTTTTCGCTTGACGTTTAACAAATTCACATATCCAACGAACAAATCCACATTCTATATTTTGCTTCGGTATATACCTAATAGATTCAGCACTTGGTTGTAGACCGAGAGAACACACTTTCATTTGCGAATGCAAAATACATGCGACATGGCTGCAATACGATGAAAACCTATATTGATCAATTTCGTGTGTGAGGTTTGCCGAATAATATTGATATCTATTGTGAAGCTAGCACGGCTTGTATCATATATCACGGAAGCTCTTTCTCTTTACTTGCACTGCGCTTGGCATCAAATTTCTCCTTCGGTTATTCTTTGCCGCTCGTTTCAACAAACAGACACTGGACACTAGTAAACGAGTAGAGGTTCCGGCTATTCGACTGCCACGTGACTGAATGGAGTTCACTCGGAGAATGTGAAAGTTGTAATTAAAAAGGAAGTTCTGTTTTATGTTATTCCGCAGACACCTATAATCTAATTACAATTACCAGGGAAGAAACAAAAAAAATAGAACAACAAATATGTATTTAAAATACGACGGAAGCTTTAGGCCTAACCCATTATGGTGTAAATTTCCTCCACGAAGCAAGATCACGACGCTTTTTGTTCTCCTTGGCGAACTCTGCACCTGCTGGTATTTGTCAATAAAATGAACAAAAGGGTCTGCTGTGCCTCGAGCTCAAGGAAACATGTTTGTGCAAGTTTTGAGGTGAATTGGGGACATACGCAATTCAAAAAGTGGTGCCCCGTGGTCCGTGAGAAGGAAGTATTGTCGATTCTCTTCAACCACCATTTGATTTTCTTTGCCCAACATCTGTGATCAAATCTAAGGTCGTATGTAATGTGGTAATACTTTCTTAATATCGATTATTCACCCCGTCTGTTCCATATCATCCGAGCACAGGCAGATGCTTTCAAGTGAACACGATGGAAAGGTCAAGGGTCAAAAGTTGAATGCGTTGTGAAGTCATCCGCGACATAATTTGCACTTTTTGTATGTTTACTTGTGTTGCTGTGCGATGCCTTGTACTATTCAAAGATATCTTAAACACACAGTGGTTTTCATCAGACTTTGTGGTGGTGTTCCATTGTACTTGTGTAAGCTAACCAAATTATTGACAAAGTTGCAACAGGACAGAGACTAAAAACAACTTGATCTCCACTTCTGTTGGTATTTTAGTTAATAATAGGACTCTCACGGCTTTGAACTGATTCCACCAAATATAAAAACGCTAAAACAAAGACAAAATATTGCGTGGCAACGCAAGAGTTCCTGTCAACGAGGTCATTTGAGGTCACAGTGTTCTGATGAGAATCTCCATGGAGAACAACATCGTGAAGTCAATAGTTGACAAGACTGTCTGACGCTCACTCTGTTGAGAGACGGGTTTCATAGATGGAGTACTGTCATCGATTTTGCTTTGGCAGTTGTAACAATATTTGCCTTGACATATGAAGGAAACCATGACAACAGGGGGAACACTATTACCGCATTCTGACAGAGTTCAATCACGATTAGAGTAAAATTACGGATGATCCGTTCCATCTTTGAAGGGATGGTCAGGATCGGAGATTGCCAAAATACGAATTTGGTTTCGCAATCCAAGATTTGTATGCTTAGATTTCTTGTTAATTTCACCATTTCCGTGGCATATTTTCATGTCAATTCACAACATTCTCTTATTTACGTCAAGACCTGCTAAGATGAAGTAGCCCATGGCGATGGCAGAACGAATCTTTCCAGAAATCAAGAAAAGATCCCAAAGTCATGGATAGGTCGCTAAATTAATTAGGCCTAAGGTACAACCTGATGCAAGCAAAACGCTCCACATAACTACCTCTCTCATAAAGATAGCCAGGTACACATGATACGAAAACTGTCGGTAGTATTGTCCTGGGTACTTTTAACCGCCGCCAAAATATCTGACAAAATAAAAGCTTGGTGAAAAACCTGAAATTCAACAGCTCATTTGTTATCCATCGAAGTCGTTTAAATTCAAATCATGCATGCAGTTCTTTGCAGTCTTGTCTCATTGTTCAGCGACGGGTAGGACAGAATTCAAACAATTGTGAGTAGCAAAACACCTGCCATAGATCATAGTGTTGTCATGCCCTGGTGACGATTGTTTACCTGGGTGCACGGCACTGTGTAGCTCTGTTGTGAAAAGGTTACCAATTTAAAGTCATTTCATGCTTGCACAAAGAGGACGTTTTTGTTATTCGCGTGTCGTCCAAACCGTAACCATGTCGCCATTAATATGGTTTATATAATATAAGTGAATTATATGTAACCCGGATAGTTCGACTGTCAACTAAACCCGGACCCTGGTTCAAATTATACAAATAATAAACAAAGGAAAGAATGGTTATCGTACAATTTGCGTTGCAGTTTATATTCAAGTTTATTCACTACACATTAATAATGATAAAAAAGTCTACATTTATTAGCCGGTGTTATACTGTTTAAACAGAACAGTAAACTCCAGACACACCCCTATCCTAGTTCATATCAGTAATACACGTGTTCGCTCAACATCAACACGTGTTCGCTCAACATCAACTGTCCAGAATTGTTCAGAGTTCGGACTCCACGTCGATCCTGTTTCTACGGTTAGGCCTACAAATTCCTTGAGTAACTGCTTCCATTTCGGGCGGGAAACTGATACACACAACGTCCTCCAGACAATTCTCCTTTGCAATTATGGTAATAGCAGTCCAACAGCTTCCGTCAATGGGTTGGTATGTCGGGGAAATAGAAATTCATAAGCCATGCAAAAAGACCAACCACCGTCACGTCGTCTTGGTTACTGGCAAGAAGTACTATTTCCGATCCCTAGACCGAGTCTTTGCCCTCACAAGCACCACTCCACGCAGTATCTGTCTGCTTGAAATGTGAATTGTGGGTGATAACCGCAATCAAGGAATTCCGTGTGATTACTCAACTGTCAGATGGGATGAAAGATCGACTCACGTGACTTACTTCGTAACCGGGGTTACATTTGTTATTGCATCTTTCTGAAGCTAACTGAGAGCCATCCTTTGCCAACTCTGCATTGGTGTAAGTTTGAATGAGGGAAAGAGTTCTTGAGGAATCCGATTTTCAACTATTCCCTGAGTCCACATCCAAACACGAGATGGATGAGAAATGTAAATACAGACAGCAGAGGAAGTTGGGACGAGAATTACAATCATGACAACAGCCATGCAAAAGCTGTCATTAAAGCCACCATAGATATTAAAACGGTATGGTTAGGATTGAGGACACAAGACACGCATTATGTCATCCTTGGCGGTCAGACTCATTAGGAAACCTTCAATGTCAGAGCAGCATATACATTCTGTTTCACTTTCAAATGAAAGAATCCGTAATGTCATCATGATAATGATAGTGATAATATTTTGGACTATTGTTCCACGTGTCATTTCGATAATTACCTGTACTGAGGTACTATACGCTTCGAAACTGAACGGCTTGCATACTTCTTCGTATTTTTCTAAGCACAGTTTGATGCTACAGAAGTAAATTACCTGGAATGTTCCGCTATTTGAAATTCCATTTGGCTGTTATCCCTGTATTCACCGTACTGGAAAAAAAATTCTGTTTTCTCAAAAGCAAGACGGTGAAAACCATTTTGGTCCCAGAAGCTTCAACACGAGTCAAAACACACAATATACCGAAAAAGTATTGTAACAGTTTGAGAGTCTGAATATTCACCCCGGGGGTGCATTTTACCTTCATGATAATGGCGCTGCGGTTTCTTCTCCCGTCAGATAATTGTGCAGTCGTTGTAGTAGCACCCACAGTGCACAAGATCGACAGGGTCTTGGTGTATGACAAAGGTGGCTGTCACCTTGAATGAGGAAACAATTATTTTGATCGTCTTCTTGAAAGAAACTCCGTTCCAAAGAAAAATGGGTTCAGGAGCAAGTCAACCTAAAGGTAAGAAATAATTGTTTGCAACCCCCCTCCTACCCCCACCCTCGAAGAAAGAATCGAAGCATATTCCAATTCTATGATGGTTGTTGAAAGTCATACATTTTTTCCTTGTTGGTATAGTGGCTGCCTTTGTTGTCTGTGTTTCTATAAGCATAGACAGTACAGACGGTCCCCCTCTACTGTCTATGCTATAAGTCAGCACGTGTTAACACAGCGTTCGCTTTTTTACCAATATGACAAATTCCCATTTCAATTGTTGATATGAAGGAAGAATTGCATGTGAGGTACTTGTTTGTCATCCATTGTGCTCGCTGATTTAATTATTATCTCACTACAGATCCGCATAAAACAGGACAAATCTACATTACACGGTGATGTTTGACATGATATCGGGCATTACTGTTATGCGATGTGTGTGCACGTATCTGCTTTCTGTTTGCATACCTGCACTTGTGTATGCATGATGGAATAAACGACTGTAAATACTCAATTTTATAAAAGAGATGTATATACTTACTTAAGAACTAAAACATTCATACCACTCCAATCACGATGTGACTAGAAAAACAACGAAAACTGTTTAAAACACCACAAACTTGTTTCACAATATCAATTTTCAAAGTAGCTGTAAAATATCAACTAATTAGCAACAAAGTTCGAGATAAAAATTAACATGTATATGTCAATCAAAGGCATGGGGGTTTTTCGATAAAAACTTGGAAAGAAGTCACCACTTGATGACGAAAACATATTTCACGTGTAATTTTCACCGAGCTCAGCGTTTTACTTTATTTATTTAATTAATCCATACGAATTTTCCAGATCCAAGGAATTGAATCTGACGTTTCAATGGAATAATACCACTCATTATGAGTAAATCTTTGTGACGGATTTCTTTGGAAATATTCAATGAATCTTCTGTCATTGTCACTTTAATTGTAGTTCATCCTTTGTGTTCATATTTGATGAAACGTTACTAACACGATTGGAACTGATTTAGGATAATAGGATGGTGAAGTAATGTCAATTTCATCTACAAATGTCATCTCATCTGCTTTTCTTTTTACATTACACTTTTGTTTTTATAAGTAATTTGTAATATTGCAACATTAAATTATTAAGCACTGAACTTTTTTGAGAAATTTGAAAAATATGAAGATCCAATTATCCCAAATTAGTTCCAATCGTGTTTACTCTAGGGGCACTTATGGTATTTAGTATCAATAAGATACTTTCTAAAAATCCAATGTTGACTCCGTGACAATTATGGACTACTAATATTACACTTTCTTTTGAAAAATTTCTGTTTTTTATTCACCTTTTAGTCGAAACATTTTTTGACAAGTTTGACAAGAAGGAAAAAGCAATCGATGCCTCCAGGAGCAGATTGCGCGACATGCAAAGAATCGGACGATTTACTTTCTTACAAAAACTTGTGCTTCGAGACAACATCCTGTCAACATTACCGGACGAATTTACAAATCTCAAATTCCTGAAAGAACTCGATCTGTCGCTGAATCGTTTTTTGGAGATTCCGCCAGTCCTGTTTGCGATGAAGAACATCGCAATACTCAACATGGATGGAAATATCATATCAAGCGTGCCAAGGGATATCAGGGAAGCAGAAGGTCTCGAAGTGCTGTCGTTTGAATACAACAAACTCGAAGATTTACCATTGGCGCTGTTTCTGATGCCACAAGTGAAGCGAGTCAAGATCCGAGGGAACAAACTGTCAACTTTGCCTAAAGACCTGCACTTGCGTTTGGTGTACAAATTAATCGACGGAATTTATCTGACGGACAATAACTTTACGACGATTCCGCCCGAGGTATTCGGACAGCAGGGCGCGACAGAACTGTTCATGGATAAAAACCAACTTTCACACATTCCGAAGGAAATTGCAAAGCTGTCGAAACTGAGAAGAATTGAATTAGCGCACAATAATATCACCACTACACCACCAGAGCTGTTTACAATGCCAGACCTCAAGTACATATCACTCGGCCACAACCAGATTGAAGAAATCCCATCTTCAATCGGTAAGTACAATTTCTGCTATGGATAAGATCAAATACTCCATAATGCATTTCCCGGCTCATCGTCAAAACTTACTCCATGCATCTACTCATTAAATCAAAGTATTGTTGTTCCAATTTGATTCAACGCATCAGAATGACACTTTTAAAAGAATACGTATCTTGCTCAAAAGGCAGCTGTTTCACCCCAAAATTATCATTTCAATGTACCATGCACTTACAACACCGAAGGGAAAGAAAACGGCGCCATTTATAACCCTGCCGTCTCCACAGGTCGGGCACTGAAATTGGAAATGCTGATCTTAAGAGATAACAAACTGAAGACGTTACCAGACGACATGAAGAACTTAAGGAAATTGAAAATCCTGGATTTAGCGCAGAATTCCATGGAAGAGTTCCCCCTGGTTGTGACGGAGTTGGAACGATTGGATACACTGAATATGACAGCCAATCACTTGAGATTTCTTCCACCAGATCTATCCAAACTCATCCATCTCAAGAAGCTCGGTCTTGGAGACAACGTCTTGAATCATGATGCGTTTGAAGTGCTCTTGACAATGATCAAACTGCAGTGGTTGTTCTTAGAGAACAATCTCATCAATGTCATATCTCCCGAAGTCACTGAACGACTGAAGACACTGAAACAGTTGTCTCTAGATGGAAACCCCATAGAACACATTCCAGAAGAACTCCTGAAGATAGACTTGAACAACAGAAGACATCACAGAAATGCAGTGAAAGGTGAGAAGTTGATGCAAAATCGAAACTCGGATTCGAACGAAAATGTTTTTCTGACATCCTGAAATATATCCTAGAATTGTTTTTAAAACTCATTTTTGACGTACTATGCACATCAAGATAACTTTTAATAAATTCTTCTTTCAGCTAACGGAGAAGGAGAAGGTGAAGAAGAAATAGTGGAAAGTTCGGCTGTTGATCAATCGAAAATCTTTGGTGGACAGAAAACATTTACAATTTCTCCAAACGAGGAGGTAATACATCTCTGTTCAGATAAGTTACATAGTTTGAAAGACAGTTCAACGTCAACAACTGAGTTTTATCGATCAGTTTCTAAATCAAAGGATTTATCAAAGGCAAGGAAGCTAATAATAATATTAAGGAATTTTAGAATAAATTCAGCTGTATTTTTTCCTTGCATTTTAGAGAGAAGAGCAAATCGCCATATCAAACACTTTTGCCTTGGAACTCCCTCCTGACAGTGTAACAAGCGAAATGAAATTTGAAGTGGCATATGCAGATGAGGAAGAGGAAAGCCAGATAGATTTACCGTTGAAAGAAGGCGAGCAACAAGAGTCAGAATTGATTGACATCACACCCCGCTCCATGTCATTTGGATCTCTGGTCAGTCTCGTTGTCAAACTCGATGCCTTCGATGATCCTTCCAGAGATTTGGTTATTATGCAAAGTGAAGACAATAAAACCTGGAATGAATTGCAGACGTACAGGGTAAGTGAACATATCAGGACAATAGCCACACGGACATTTACCATCCGGAAATTTCTCATTTAATAGTTTCATACATGTATCGTTGAGGATAGGATAGAACTGAATCAGTATCCAGTGGGTAAATATAAAGAGGCAACTTTCCTATGACGTCATATGCTGACGCAAATCCTTCATTGGCATGACGATAGTTCAGCTTTGACAATGACATTGAAAGGGCCAGTAGCTGTAACTTTTGGTGTTTTATCGCTTTTATTGTTTTGACAACAACAGTTTCTTGTTCTTCTTGCCGGCTTGTCAATTCGTCCTCTAGACAGACTACATTGTTATTGTTTACAATTAAGTGAGTTCAAGTCTGGACTACAATTCAAATATCATCAATACTGTACACTTTTCACGTACACTCGCTGTGTGTGACAGGCTGAAAAGTCGAAAACGTTCTTTCGAGAATAGAACAAGAATTTACTACTGACATGCAAAACAGTGTAGCAAAATGATCGAAAGTTACAAGTAAAGGTCCTTAAATACCCAGATGTAGTTGGCTGTGCTGAGATAGGGTTTAACAGAAAGAGTCGAATGGATTGATATCCGGGGGTATCGCTCCTAGAACCAAATGAACAACTGTAGTAAACTTGACACCTCATCGGCGAAACACTTAGAATATTTTGTCCCATTCCATTTCCACTGCCCTTGTAGATAACACAATTGCATGGAGTTAACTGGGACAGCAATCTATACATTTGCCTTTTCCTCGTTATGCAATGTACAATGTAAACGTTGGCAGTGTTTTACAGATCGCATGAAAATAATGATTACATTTCCAATTCAACTTTTTCTCATGTCACAAGTACACTTGACAAATCACAGTTTCACACCATGCATATTAATTATCCTGCAGTAATGACAATCTCTTAATTTCATTTGCGTTTTATTCAAATTCTTAAAATCTTTTTTATTATTTCAGGAGGGAAGCCTCACAAAAGTCAAGGTTAAAAGTTTAACAGGATTGGTCGCTGTTACCAAGCCTCATGTTGATGAAATGAACCTGGGCGAGGATGGAGGTAAACTTGAATCAACAGCCGTTGATGGTGTTAGTGTGTCATTTCCTGGTGGCGCTGTTGCGGCGGAACAGTCTATTGCAATGGAGGTAAGGCGGCACTAAAACGTTTTAACCTTTTTAGAGTAACTTGAATTGATTTCGCAAAATAACTGAATGTTTTGTTTTGCTGCTAGGTGCTTGGTCATATTTAAGGTAATCTTAAAAAATGAATGATGGGATGTCTCATTTTCGAAATGTAAGTTTTCAGAATTTTCAAGAAATTTGGAGAATCAAGGCTCGTTTGACAAGTGAAATGAAATGTTGATGCTTTTGTGTAATAATTATGTCATGGATGGATCGCAATTTCCTCAAAGTCAGTATATTTTTTCGACAAATCCTGTAAAGAGGTACAATGTGACAAGGCTTGGGCGAACATTTCCTATTACGCAAACTCCTAGACCAAGTCTAGAAATTTAATAATGACTAAAAACCAAATTAGGTTCATAATTCGGTCTTAAAAGGACCAGAAGCATCGTAAATATTCAGATCCCTCGTTTTCATCTTACAAACACGCAAACAACATGACACGCTGAAAAATGAAAAACAACTTTGGTCTGACAACTTATCAATAAAGAAATCATGAAAACAAAGAAACAATGGCAGTTTTTTTGGGAAATGAATTACTACATGGTATTCCATTCTATTACAAATGAATATCTGTGTATCTTCACGGTTTCAAGGTCGATCCAATGAGAAATAACACGGCTGATGACAAAGATGCTCTATGTGAAGTTGAGAAGGATGTTTCGCTTTCGCCCTGTGTGTTCATCAAAGGTGCCAACGGTAAGAAACACCTTGAATTCAGCGAGGAGGTCAATGTCACGCTACCCATTCCGCCACCACTTCCGGGCAAGAAAGAAGACAGCACAGAGCTAAGAGTTCTCAAAGACGAAAAGGATAACAATACTTGGAAGGACATCACCGATGACTTGGGACCAATTGTACGACATGCAAGGCGGGCGTCATTTGGCATTCGATCATTTAGTGGGTAAGAAGCTCTTGCTTTGACAACAGATTATCCTAGATGTACCAACGGCATTACTGAGTTTCATTTATTATGAAGGAAACGTAAGAATAAAGAATTCGAAAAACGATAATTTCCGGCAATGCAGTTATCACGTTTCTAAACTGCATCTTCTAGGTATGCTACTTCTCCTGTTTGCCATTTTTATAAATATTTGATAGCTGTTTTCTCACACAGAAGAATATCGGTCGGACGGATGTTTTTGCTATATCGTTTACTTTACTTTCAACATTTACTGAAGTATGACAAAACTTTCGCAATGTCAATTTTTCCAACATTTTCGTCAAAATTACAATCATAATGAAGATCATATTGGTAAATATGTATCAAGTAAAAACTTAAAGCTTTGGTCGACCCTTCGAATTAACTGTATCGGTTCATTTTCTGCCTAGTACATTAGATATTGTTTCCATTCCCTATTACCTAGATGAAACTAGAAAAAAAATTGTAGTCACTGGCGTGACCTCTGTATGACCTAATAACGCCACCATGCGTTCGTTTGCATACATCTGCCAATACTAACGTACAGTATCAACTCACTATCACATATCATTTATCAAAACGTGTTTTTCATAGTTTTTCCTAAGAAAGCGCAAAGGTGACTTCCAGACACCTAAAGTCAGTCTAGATGTATTTGTATATATAGTGATGAAAAGCCAACTAGGGGTCTAGTACAAGGCGTATTGATGTCACCGTTTGCATGAAAATGGTGGGGTGGTTTTTCTTATATATTGCATATCATGACTTTTCCAGGTATGTCATAGCAAGAACAGATCCACTGAAAAGGAACAGGATAAGTTCGTTCGCCTCCAGAGTGCGAAGGAGTGGGAAAGGCAGCAGAAAACATAATGCATACAAGGTCAAGGTGATGTTACTTCAGCTTGGTTTGAATCCAAAACAGATGGTGATTAGTATAGTGGTGGCCGATAGACTACGAGAAAAGCGCCGTGAGTTCGTCAAAATTGGATACAGTTCATCCGCCGTGTCATACAGCGGTGACTTCATGCTCAAGAGGGGCGAAAACATCGAGTTTGACGTAGATGAAGAATTCGAGTTCACCAATGAAAACAGAAAGTGTGTTTTTTACCCAAACCGTGACAACACCACGCATGTGCACGTCATTCCCAAGGACGAGAACGACAACACACAGAAGCACAAAATCGGCTTTATCAAATTCTTTAAGAAGGACAGGAGTATGGTTGCTGAATTACCATTCAAGATATTCTTGGTGAGTGATTCGTAGTCCTAGCAAAACTATTCAAACCCTGGCACTGTGGTCATATCAGTGTGTTTTCAGTATCAAGCAACATACACATTAGGATGTAGCTACCTCCATGTTTGTACTTTGTGTTCAAAAATCACTAAACATTACTCTACACTTAATGTTTGTACAGATAACTCCTCACGACCGAAGGCTGAGCAGAATGATAACCGATCCTGAAATGGTGTTTGAAACTGACGAAGGTAATATGGAGTTGTATTTGTTCAACACCTTTAATGTTCGCAAAAACACCCTTCCAAAGTGTAGCGTCAATTTTGAAAGCAGTGGCATTCGTAAATGATTTAATGTGCATGGACTTCACTGGGCCATTTAAGGTTGACTGTGCCTTGAGGACAGATATCCGGACTCTCAAACTTTTGCAATTCTTTTCTAATCTACCACTATTGGGGGCTCATTTTAAAGCTCTTGGTGTATAAAAACGTTCCATCAACTTTGTTTTTCGAAAATCGAAAATTTTATTTGTCTCCATAGAGTGAACACAGGGATGTCAGCTATTTTTAATTTCAAATATCGGTAAATCTTGGGTAATTTTTTTCTCTATTTTCAAAATGTGCACGGTGACCCCTGATTTTTTATTCTAATTTTGAAAGAGAGTGGTTAAGATTCCTGGAGAAAAGTTTGTGCAAAAGTTTAAGTCTTTCACTTTCGAGGCGCGTTCTACTTTAACCAAACCTTGATCATAATATATTATCACGAACTGCGTAAAGGTCCTTTCTCAACAGACACAAGTCGTATTATTTTTCTATTTCTATTTCTATGATTTTATTATTTTCCGCGAATAAAACATGCAAATATTCCCCGATTTTAAAAGTGACGTCATCTCTAAACTTAAGAAAGAAAAAAGTCAATTTACGAGTCTTACAAGCAGTTTTGTTTGTTTTTTTCAGATTATGAATTCTTCTTCAGTTTTTTGGCCGGTACTTTACTTATTCCCCATCAACAGCTAACTGATTTTGCGATGAAGATTGGCCTTCAACCAGAAGAGTTCACTAAATTCAGAAATATGGATTTGAGACAACAAGTCTACAGAATGCTGATATTATGGAAAAAGAAAGAAGACGAAAATAGTGAAAATGCAGACATGAAAAGCATAGTCACCGCATTGCGAGAAAATAAGTTAGAGAACCATGCCAGCACAGTGCAGCGATTCCGACTATCTGATCCAAACACAGGTAATACATAGATAGATAGATACGTAGATACATAGCAACAACCATCGATCTATCTATCCATCCACTCATTCAAACATACCTACCACCTACCTACCTTCCTACCTACCTACCTGCCCGCCCACCCGCCAGCTTGCCTGGCTGCCTACCTACCTACGTAACTACATACCTATACATACATATACATCCACCCATCCATTCAATCATACATACGTACGTATATACATACATACACACATACACACATACATACATACATACATACATACATACATACATACATACATACATACATACATACATACATACATACATACATACATACATACATACATACATACATACCACCCTTCAATAAACTCACATCATAGCTTTACCAGTATAAGGTGGTCGATTAATACCATCATGATTTGTCGACTCTGTGTTAGATTTTCGTCGATAACAATTTGCCTCGACCATTTTGCTTCTGATTGTGGCTTTTTGATGACGTCAGATTCGCCCTTACATGTGTTCACTGTTTACATCTCGGATCATAATTATATCGCATGCGTTGTTCACCTAGTTTAAATTTCTGCATTGCGCATGGTTACTGCTTACATTTCGCCGATTTTAGAAATACAGTTTCAGAGCACAGTGCGTTTAGAAGTTTCAATGTTCAAAGTACATCTTGCTGTAATGGAGAGTGTTGTATGATTTTTTCCAGATATCCGTGGGGCCATGAGGCACGTTTCTAGTAACATTACACCCAGTGACATGAAAATATTTGCCCGCTACCTGGGTCTTAAGGAGATTGAAATCGAAACCATCAAACATGATTTCCCGAACGACGCACAGGAACAGAACTATCAGATGTTGCTGCTTTGGGTGAGGCGTGCCGGACATGACGCTACCATCAAGAAATTAATCGAGACGATGTTTCGCATTCCACAACTCAAACTTCTCTCTGACGATTTGGTCAGAGACTTCGGCTCCTTTGCTGACGCCTAATAAAATAGATGAAAATGTAAGAAAACCAAATATCTTTGAAGTCAATATTTCACTGTAAAATAACTATTTTCATCAATAACATTTACATCTTGTTTGAGAAATATTGCGTTGTGTATTATTAGTTATTACAGCAGTACTTTGTAATCTGAATGACGTCACATCACTATGTACAATATTCATCAACACGTCAACTTTTCATTTACACAATAATTACCTCTCAATGTTCGATTGATTAAATGTTGCCGATATGTTTTGACATTGAAAATTCCAAAGGTTTTCAATATATCAATATAAACGTCGAAACAATCAAGCACGATTAATACACAGATTATTCGGGCGCTGTTCCCGCCCACCGTTTTACGTGTTACACGGCTTAGTGTAAAAACCGTGATTTTGGAATGATTTACCCGTACTATGTCTATGTTCAAACATTATGAAAACGACTATCTTTTCCGTCATAATGAATTTTGTAATAAAGAACCGGCCGGCTTCGAAGATTTGTTTACTCCTGATTCGTTTTCATGTCTGGAATTACGGCTTTCCAAGAAACGTACGGAAGCAGACGGATTATGAAATACTCACAGACAAATATTAGCGTTGAAACTATGGATAGTTTTGCCATAATGTCAATGGGTCGTTAAGAATAACACTGTCGTGTGTACAGAGTTAACAATATACATATTATGTTTTGAAGCGATGTACACTACATAAACCAATATTTAAATTTCAAAATGGCGCCACTTTCTGTATCATTTAGATTGATATTGCTTCAATCGTTTATTTTCAGAACTGTGATTTTCGTTCAACGGCAAAATTTTTCCGCGGAAACTAAATTATAGCAAAGAGTGATAGTATAGATAATTATGTTTATAGAACGCTTAACCGTCATGGCGGCCTTTCTTCACATTAAATTTGGTACGATCTTACCAAACAGTAGCAATAGTATCTTAACAAATGAAGGCAAAGATAGTCATTGTAATTTCATTAATAGCAGTTTCCGCCCAAGGTTTAAGTACGCCCATTTCTCTAACATCAAAATTATCTTTAAATTGAATAATTTCATGTATTTTTGCAAAATCATCACTTAGGTCTCCAGTTTTTAATCTTGTGTGATATTAATTGTACAGAATTTTTTACTCAAAATCAAAATCAAAGTCAAAATAATCATCCGACTCACACAGGTGAAGGTGACTGGTTTCTTGTCGATTACAGAGTTGGTGAATTGCTTTGACCAGATAAGGAAAATGTTGAGTTTTATGCTATCTATTCCTTCTGACATTCAATTTGAAAAAATTGTGTTTTGTAAATCAGTCTTTGTAAAAATAATTTCTTATGAATATATTGTACTATCAAATCATTAATTTTTGTATTTTATGCTCGTAGAATAGGAGGGGACTTCAACCTGTCGTATATTTTTTCATGGAACGGTAGTAATTAATAAGACAATGGTGAGAATGACTGTACGGCAGGATTTCTGTTTGCACATTTGTATCTTCGATCGTACAAGATTAAAACCTCTCTATCTAGTTACATGACTACCAGAAAAGGAAAGATATACTCATTTTGAACACATAAAACTTATAGACACAATTTCAGGGTGCAATCTTATGATAAAAAAGTAACTTGCGGTGTACCCTGATAGCCATACCGAAATACCCGGTGTACAACCTGATAACACAATCTCTGTGTTCTGCTGATGTGCAGCGTGTGATTGTCACTATTCACAGCAACTTAGGGAGTATATTTGTATCATTCAATTATAACGGTAAGATTCGGCCAACCAATTGGATAATAGCTTCCGAGATTAGCCCTCTCTGTGTGTTACGTCAGATGTCACTGTTGATTTCTCAATTTTGGTCCGGACTATATTTGTCAGTCATAACATTTCAAATTTGATCATAGTTGGTTATGTTTGCAAGGCTAATGCCTTTTATTTCAACACCCTTTTGAGAAAAACAAGAAAATATACATGTCTAATAGAACAACAATATTATAATGAAGGTAGTATCAAATATTACATCTATGGTCTCATTGAGAACTAAACAGCGAGTGTACTTTGTCAATGTAAATATCCTTATCATCGACGATTCGTTGATGTGAATGGAAATTTGTACACTATAGTTGTACACTTTCCAAATTGAGCCCGTATGCCTTTTTCCGTAAAAGTGTTATGAATCCCATTTTGGACTTGGCACAGTTATAAATTGTAACCAATTCATAACTTTAAAAGCTAGCTTTAGAATATCTGTAACCGAGAGTCAAGTAAGCTTCATCTGTATTTTTTAAGTTTGTTTGTAAATTTCGAATTTCTCAATATTTCTTTTTCCGTATTTTAACTGCAGTTTCCCGTTATGGTGAAATACTCGGTATTAGCATATCAACTAAGTCATACGTGCGTGCGCAACCAGCGATGTCATTATTAAAATTAAACTAAAGTCAAGATTTGAATTCAATGGTAAGACAATAATCGTGATCTTTACAGATGTATTAGCTAGGTACGTTGGCAAGAAGAATACTTGGTATAGGGCACCCAGGAAAATGCAGTCTATATTCACAATACATTATAAGATATGGAACAAAAATACTGAAAACAATCGTCTTTGATTATTTACCAATAAATGCCAACTTACATAGTTAAAGAATCTAAATGTTTACCATGTAGCCTGCGACTCCACATGTAAAACATGCCATGCTTGTAGCTAGAAAATTCAAACAAAGTTTATGTATATTATTTTTTTATATATACACTGAAGTTTCAGAGTACTGAGAATTTTGTAATATTTTAATATCAACAACAGCGACATGAAGATAAGTCAGTATAGATGAATATATTTACTTTGAATTTCCACACCAACAGATAGACTGGTATCTCAATTACGCTGGATTTACATTTTGCAAATCTCTTTTGAAACATTTTATTTGACTGTACTATAAAGAAATTCAATTACTCTAAACAGAGAGGCAGTTTGAAAAATTCCAAAGTTCATCTCGCACATTGAGCAAGATTTGACCACACCCGTTGAAAGATATGACGCCATGTTTGAGAAGAGAACGGGGCCTACACAGGACCATTTTACAAATGAACACAATACTAGCAGATTCAGTTGCTTCAAACAGCTCTGGGCCCGTTAGGAAAGTCTAAGCCTTATTGTTTTTATAATGAGGGATGAGCACAGCGTTTTCAGGTGTGTCTCATCTTTTGTCTTTCCTGTTGGTTTGACCACCTTTTTGTTAATGCAGCTGTAAATAACTTATTTTTGTGTGTCGATTTGTGAGTCATATTTTCAATATCTCTTTATAAGTTGTCGATTTCTAGATGACAAGTCTTGGACTTTAGACCTGTAGTAACGATGAAGTTCGTCATTCACCAGATTCAGCCAACACAGCAGTTAGCGAAAAAGGTGTCCGCAGGCGTGTTTTTGTTTGTTATTGAGAGCCAGGAGTGGACGATACTTTTATTTTCGTCGAAGCGGAAGGGGAAAGGGTCTGAGAGCAATTTTTGTAGAGGGCGAGATATATTCCAGCTTTAATTTACTCGGCTGACAAGTTTTAAAAAATTAAGCAGCGGATAAGGAATATGCTTCGGTTGCATGAGGGAAGAGAAGGGCAAGTGCAAGCGAGGATGTTGTCTGATGGAGAGTGAAGGGAACACGAAACTAAGTTGGTGAGATAACTTTTTGAAAGGTAGCAGGAGGGAAGTTGCAAACAGCCTTCCACTCACCTCCAAATGTTCACGTTGTTCAAGCTATGACGTCAGTATGCAGGAATCTGCTTGTTGGTGAACGTTTCACCCATCACGATAGGTTACTAGTTTGTGATTTCTTCATTCACCAAAAACTTCTCGATATCAAATCGTTATCAAGGGTAAATCTTACTTCTAAAATGTACACAGAAATGTATTAGAATTTTTTTAAATGGAAACTCTCTGTACATGAACGTTTACATTCTGTATATTCACTGGTAGCGTTGCTTCACTTTCATTCATGTATATACGTCACTGAGATTGTATCTACATTCAAGTTTTGTATGTACTTGAAAGAGAAATAAAGAAACCGAGATACAACATTTTGAATTGCGTAAATTGTTCATTTCTAAATATGCGGAGTGTTTATCAAATACATTTCACAACAAACTGATGACGCGAATAATTTCTTAAGAAAGAGGCGAAGGGCTAACACCGTGTAGATTCAATATTCTATTTTATTGAGAACCAAGGATTGACGACTACACTCTCAAGGTTACCCGACGTGTTCCGTTCTCCGAGGGTCCTCTTGACCTTTGACCCGTTTTAGCAGTGGAGGACACGGAGCACCCCACACAACGAATCTGCAACCTTGTGTTGGTTTAGATTTGATGAATTAAACAATCCGTAAAATCAATGACTGAGGGAGATTGTTTCTCAGCGTTCTTGTAACAATACTTGTTATTTCGGTTATCTTAACGTGGTACGATTTGTCATTTTAATATATTTCATCTTTTCATTTGAGAACAAGCTACATCACAATTCATTGAACATTGCACATGGTTCGAAATGCAAAATTTAGGGATACGAAGAAAATTATTTTTGTTTCATCAAAAGTTATGATTTAGTATTATCATCCGAAGTTGCAGGCATTGTCCGTTTAAGGAGAGAAAAAGATTGGCCAACATTACAGATAGGTTGGAACAGTTTCATTTAAATGCCGTAACATGATCATCCTCAACAATTGTAATTAATTGTACGCAAAACAAATACATTATATGCTTAGATTGTATTGCATCATCAATAACTTATAGCTGTATGTATCGATTAGGAATAAAGGAGATAATTTGTCTTCACTCGGTCTTCGAGAAATTCGAGAGTTTCCTCACGAAATTTCACTATGTTTGGACATTAATGTGTTATTTCGTCATTGAAAGTTATTGTCTGTGGATAGTTAATAGTATTGTGTGCATTGATAAATTCAACCTTCATCAAATTCTCCGGGTTTGTCTCGACTTATCACAAGAGGGCGTGCCATTGTACAACAGCACTGCGAGGTGTCGTCATCATCTCGTTCCAGTGAGCTAGCCCATCTCCAGTGGAATATCTATTCGCTCCTACCACTACTCGCCCTAGAACTTTCGGGTAACCAAAGCTTCCACTCTGATACTGCATAGCGGCAACGATACAGGTGTCACTAGTGTTCGACTTTGCAAGCTCCATAGAGAATGCTTCGTTGAATTCTGGACGTGCTTCCTTGCGAATGACTGCTGTACGCTTCGTTTTCATCAATCGGCCACCTGTCACCATGGTGAGCTTGATTGACAAGCGGACGTCTGCCGGGGGAAGGGGGAAATGCATACACTTTAATTGTGAGATAAATAATGATGTACTCTAACTTTTGATGTCCAGGATTTTATATCATTCCGAGACAGATGAAGAGGATATTTATTATTTACATGTACTGCTGACGTAATACTGTGTACTCGTCATGACGTCACTGTTCCATCGCTGATATGTAAAAATAAGCATTTGTCCGAAATGTTTTACCAGACTTACAGAAATTATTTGATGGAGTTTGAGAAATCGGTATTGTGTTATCACAAGTGTTATTATTCAAACGATGCAAATCTCTAGTTATAGGATCTGACCGCAATTTGCGGTATGTGCAGAACGGTAAACATTTGTCCGAATTTTCTGCGATTGCGGCAGCCAATGGAACAAACCTACAATTGCGCTATGGAATAACATGACATTTTTATTGACACTCTTAACAAGAGACCAAAGATGCTGGTGAAGGTTGCCTCGTTAGGGACTATAGCAGACAGTCGCATACGATCAACGGCGATCTCTCTTCTTTGGGGGTGTGGGGGTGTGGAACTAAATTCGGCTGGTGAACTTCACTTTTACACTTATTTCGGTGAAGAATCTTTTTCATTTTTCATTTTAGTTAATTGATTGCACCATATAGCTGGAAGGCAGCTAATTGGTTACACTGATTAATGGATGATGACATATGACCAGGTAAAGATTCTCGAAAGCTATATATATAAATTATTATATTGTTACAACTTCTCTGTGAATGATGACACAATACTCCGCACCCAATACTCCGCACTTTAGTTGGTTATTTTAGGAGAGAAGCCATGGCTCTGAACCAAATAAATTACATTTGAACTTATGCGACAACCAAAAGTATCCCAGGGGAAAAAATTTTCCCGTACATGTGAATTTTTTTTATAGTTTCCTGTATTTTAGTTCCAGTGTTATTCAGTTCGTCTAAAGCGATCAAAATGATGTTATACGGCGGTTAAAGGTATACTGTCACCTGTTCCAATTTTACCACAGTTACCATGGAAAGTGAAAATCTAACCAATCACAGATTTTAAGCGGGTGGTCGCTTTTTAAAAACAGCGCCCTCACAGGGGATTTTGAATACCAAGGAACGCCCCTTTGACCACACATGGGCATACTTAGATTACAGGTGACTGTATACCTTTAAATATACATCTCCAGTGTAACTTCATTAAATATTTTTGGTTAATAACATTGGTAAAAAAGCTCGCTTAGCAAGATGACTATCATTTTCTTGTTCTGCGTATCGCTTGGCATCCATTCAGATGTACACTTAGATTTTACACAAGTCACCATTTTACATTTGCATCATGCCACACTGCCGCAACGATTTAATCATGAAATCGCTTAGCAACAATTTCTCTAAAGTAAGAAAATGGGGCCTGAATACGTCGAAATTATCTTACATATTGATTTACATGAGACAATTGAAAAAATAAAACGGATTCCATTAAAGATGCGAAGAAAAGACATTGCGTTTAATTGGATATGGGTACTCACCTTCATCGGTTTTTGCACTGGTCGGTAAATTCAACTCCCTTGCCTTGAGAAGAACTACAGTAAGTCTTTCCGCGTTTGGCAAATATGTCAGTGAAATCAAAATCTCGCCTCGTTTTAACTCAGACTGTAAACAGATAACAAATAAACCACAATTATTTTTTAATGAAGCACCATTTTCACATTGTCCTATCCAAAACGCATGCACCTAGTACGTCGAAAGAAGTTATTATAGAATCGAAAACAACGATGAATGTGGTGTTTTGGCCACTTTCCAATTGAATACATATTCAACAAGGTTACAATTCACAACGAACTTGACTTTCACTCGAATATGTAAAACACTTCATAACTTTAAAATTATTTTTGAACCCTGTGCAACATGAATTACTACTACTTTCATAATATCTGAGTCAAATGAAATAATGACATCACGTGCTTTGTTCTGATACATTCATCCTCCTCTACTACTTACCGGTATAGCCTCTTTTAGATCTCTCCAAACATGCTCCTCTCCACATCGCGGTGGTTTGAAATCGATATCTCCAAGGGATACCATTACGTGTCCAATGACAGTGGGCCTTGAAAATCTGTCGAAATCGTAGACGACCAATCGAATAACTCGACTCTTCAGCGAGGTTGGCGGGAACGTGAAGACGAAGTTTTCGTTGAATATTGGATTCAGGGTCTTACGATGAACTTTGGTGAATATTTTCCTGGACTTGTCCGGCAAGAGAGTGATCTTTACGTACGGATCCGCGGTCCCTCTCATGTTTTTTGCAGGTAAATGTACGGCACGGATGAGGAAAAAGGTCAGCTGCTCGCTCTCTTCATCATAGAATACGGAGAAACAAAGCTTTCCGAGACCAAATTTCGAAGGCGTGAACGTAGTTTTGTCACTGCAAGGTTGGTAATCAACTGGCTTTATATCTGACAGTGAGAACGCGATTGGCTGTAGGCTTTCCCGTCTCTGAAATAGAGTCGTATCGAATTCTTTCGCGAACTCTGGGTTTGTTAGAGATGGAATTATAAATGGTGGAGGTTGGTCCATTTTGATAATGGCTCTTGGCGTCTTGTCACCTTCATCAACCTGAGAGGATCCCTTTGTTTCCCTCCGTCTCCAGAGATAAAACATGATAGCGATAACTATTCCCAATATTATGACGCCTCCAATGACAGCATAAGGCAATCCTGGCAGTTCTCGTGATGGCTTCTTTCCAAAGGAGAGTCTGTCTGATCGCTGCGCCGAATTTCCTATCGCTTCCATATCGAAACCATGAGATTTTACCATAGTTATTACAAGCCAAGAACCATCTATAGTGCTGAACAATATTGGAAACGTTTTCTTAGTCGTGATAATTAGAACTCTAATTGAATGCCATGAAGATGTTCAGCGAACAAAGATGTTCCAAATTTCGGAGCAAAACTGCCACCATAATAATTATAATAATAATATCAAAGCTACATACCTCTGATTTTTAAATAGACAGGGTTTATCTAGCGAAATAAAAAAACTCAAATTATTAGAAGTGATGTATTGTGGAGAAGTTTGGGAAACAGTGAAAACGAAACTTTAATTCAATGCTTTGTTTATGTATGGACCGTCACGAACTGTACGTTGCCTCGATAATACTGCTATTGTTTCATCTTTTGGAACTTCTTTAGACTGATCCTTAGTTTCAGTGACAAAATAGTGCTCGTATGCGAACCAAATGCATTAGTATAATTCAATTTTATGAACTGCAATAACCGGTGTAGATAAATTTAAAAAAACTTGTTTTGGACAAATACGGGTGGCATAGATAAAAGATTTGCTACGAGTTGAAACCAAATAAGTCGTAATTTTGACAGAGATGTGGTAGATAATAAACTTTGAGATCTGTGAACCTTACAGCCGTCTCACTGTTCTAGGGACGAAATGGGCAATTGTCTCATAATAATTACGGATGATTTCAAACTTGCACTATCTGGCTACTCTTGTACTTACTTACAGAGGGGTTATAGAACTGCCTGGTCTTTCAACTACATTCCACTTACTGATCATAATCAAAACTATTTTTCTTTCGATTTGCAAAATAATCACTCGGAAGGATATTTTCGAAATCGTTTAAAGATCATCGACCTTTCTAAAAAGCTATTTACGAGCACATGAACTCACAGAGAGGTTGTTTGACAGACAAAAAGAAAACAAAGCAGCGACTCCTGGTCGATTTCAAAAACATGACTGACAAAGTCATCAAACATCCATCTAGCTTATCTCCAGCGATTTAACCAAAACAGAATGAGCTATAACAGCAGTGAGGTCTTATACTGAAAACGTTTTCTACTCACCATGTCACGAGTAAAGTATACTGCCGACTATCGGTTTCAAGATGATGATGGGAGTGTCATTACCGACAATATCATCGTAAACTTTCCAGCCGAGCGGAAGCGGGAAAGTCTGGAATTTCCAAGTGATTTATTTCGCATCACATCGAAAGACACCTGTTGATTGTTTTGGTCGTTCTCTGATTGGCTAGACACCAATGTGAATATTGTGGAAAGTTCTCTGATTGGCCAGACAACAATTTGAATGGGGTATTATATGTGAAACTTTGCTTGTTTCGACACCTGTTTGAATATAATAGCAAGTTTTATCTGTGAGATTGTTTCTGGTGGCATATCACATAATACAGCGTATTGCAAGATTCATTCAAGTTTCATCAATTTGTTTATTGCAAGATTCATTCAAGTTTCATTGATTTACTCACCAAAGAATAAAATTTCAAAATCGGTAAACGTCGAGTAATTTGTTTCTCTGGCACCAACATTTGTACAGCGACCCCCGATTTTCATTTCCGACTTTGAAAGAATGGCTGAAAGTTTACTTGATGAAAGTTTAAGAAAAAGTTAACCTCAACATTTTCGAGGCGCTAACTACCGACACGATTGGAACTAATTTGGGGTAATTGGATGGTAAAGTAATGTCGGTTTAACCTGAAAATGTAACCTCATCTACTTTTCTTAGGTCACACACTTGTTTCAATGAGTTATTTGCAATATTGCAACATTCAGCTATAGGGCACCTAACACTTTTGAGAAATTCGAACAATATGAAGATCTAATTATCCCAAATTAGTTCCAATCGTATTTACCTTAAATTGACGCATACATGCATAATGGAAGTCGCAAGTTTTTGGCCATCAATTATGTGACAGGCAATACAATATTGATACTATGCATTTCCAGTAAGCGCAAATCGTTTCGACACGCTCGCTGTGTGAAGAGGTAGGGTTACACTGTGAATGACCATTGATGTGAATCAACAAGTGTGAGTGTTAAAGATCGTGAAAAAATATGTTTTGTCAGTAGAGAAGACGAGGGTGTCAGGGGAACCAGGAGAAAGATAGGACAAACACGGATGAAGACCTCGCCCTACTAAACGCGTTGGGCGGTGCAGCTAAAACATAGATACCAAATGTGAATTTAAAAGAGACTATTGTTTTCGTAAAACATCAATTCATCTTCTTTTTCATGTTCATGATTTATGTTAACTTGTCAAAGACATAGGATAATTGTCCAGAGGAACTTCAGAAATTTCATTTGAAACAATCTGCCACTACTGTGCTTGCTCCAGGAAGCTTTACGAAGCTACCTGCAACATGACAGGTCATTCAACCTGTTCAGCGTTTTACATTAAGAAAGAGAAAGTTCTCTTTTTTTTGTGGAGAAAATATATTGAGTTGAGTTACTGCAAATGAGTTTTATTGATGTAAAATTTCCGGCCATGTATTGCTGCAACAGTTCAATACAATATTCAAGTTGACGTCAGAGCTATAATTGACACACAGTGAGTGATATTTTGGAAAACCATACATGCAGTCGCCTAACAATGGCACTTTATGCCAGAAATCAGGTGATCACTGCTCATCAATTCCTCTAGTTACCTCACTGAAGTGTTTTTTTCCCTTGATGTACCTGTCCACTGGGATTTTAAGCTTGCCTACTTTTGCTAAGAATTTTGTGATACACGGAATTATTGTACTTTGGTATAAAGAATTAAAGCACTTGGCCCTAGTTTCAATTAGGTTTCTACCACTGTAAGCATACATAAACCTCCATGGTCTGGCTGTAGTAGTATTATTTTAGCTTACACAACAAGATGGCACTTTCTTTGTATTTAATTGAACCATGAAATAAAGTGACAATCATTGATGAAAAAATGGACAGGCTTGCATATATTGGACATCAGCAAGTTAATGGCACAATTTTGACCATATATGCTAGATGTCAAATCCACTGAATATATTGAAATTCATACCTAGAAGATTGACCATTTACCTATTAAAGGGCAAGTAATGCTAACTTCTGATGATTTTTTCATCATTTTTTCTTTGTTTGTCAATGACAAGTTCTTATTCTACTCCCCAAAGAATGTTGAAACACCCGCTATTTAGCTTGTCAACTTAGCCTCTATATGTGTAAAATGCAATGTTATTGTTTACATTTGGATTCTAGTAGGAACTAGAATTAATTTGCCAACAACAATAATGCAGTATACACATGTATAGGCTACGTGGACAAGCCTAATATTGTATATGTCAACATGCTTTGGGGAGGAAAACAAGAAATTATGGTTGACATTAAAACCAAAAATAGTGACAACAGGGTTCGTACACCTTGGGACAAATAAAATTCCAGGGCTTTCCAGGTTTTTTGACCAGTTTTCCAGGGCTATTTCAACTAAAATCAAGTAATTTTTCAGGGCTCTTGATCATGAAAACAAATTTATACTCAACTTCTATCGACACACGGTACCAATCTACTGCTTTAATTCCTGAGCTTTTTCTTCTAACTGTATAGCTACTGATTGTA